>CM038795.1:74332945-74614116 GCA_021764765.1 Vicia sativa
GAAGATGCTGATATGCCTCGCTTGAAGATTTCGACTTCCGCTGGGAATCATGTGGTGAGAACCCCGTCAAGGAGAAGAAAGATATCTCGGATCCTCCGATGCACTATCCGACCAAGTCCCGACCTGACATTGTCGAGAAAGTAGAGATTCGAGAAGCTCGTTGTTCGAGATCTCATGTGACCACGAGGAGAGTCTCGGGAGACAACTGTGGGGACCTCGTATGAGATTCACGAGGAAATTTAAGAGGCGCCACCGAGATTCGAGGAGATCTCACCGAGAGCATTTGATAGTCACGGAGACCCCAAGTTAGAAAAGTCCGAGTCCTGAACTCCTCGGCCGGGAACAAAGGTGTATGTTTCTCCAATGCACTATCGACCAAGTCTTCGTCCGGATACCGCCGGCGGGAGGATCGGAAATATCCACGGGATGAAGTACCATTGAGACCGATGTAACGTTGTTTCGCCGAGTGGAATCACCGTCAGGATTAATATATATCTACTGGGGTGTGTGTCGAGTGACACCTTTGATGCCTGGGAACTATTTGTTGACTTTCGCCGCCATCCCAATTTCGAACCTCGTAGTAAGTACTTTCAATGTTCACTTTCGTATGCCAGTGATTAGATTCTATTGTCAAACGCGATAGTCATTCAAAGCAAACCTGGACTTATCTGAAATAACAACAATGTAAATTATAAAGAGAAAGAATTGAGTTTATTTGAAAGGCATGATGGCCAAATAGTTGTACACAAGAAAGGTAAAAGCTATGCGAAACAATCTCGTTAAGTTCCAACTACGCTAAGTACTCATATTTCAACTATCTCATCTCCTCATTGCCTGCCAGAAAGTGAGTAGACCGATCTTCGCCATTTGAACCTTTGAATGCTAATAAGAGTCCGGAAGGTGTGATCCGAAGAGACATAGTCGTACGCTTAAATCCCTAACTTTGCTAGACCGCTTTCCTTCAAGGTTTTCACCAATGATACTTTTTGCCCAAGCCGCTTTTTCGTGTTTTCGACTTGCAGTGTACATGTTTTGTATATATCCTTAACTTTGCCCAACCTTTGGTTCGCCAGATGCCCTTATTTTGCCTAGGTTCGCCGACCAGCGGGTCTCTTTTATGCGTAGTATGGCTCTGGAAGTCTTCACCATCCATGCTGCATAGTCTACGGAGAACACTGCCTTGACTACAAACGGTCCTCATAGGTGGGAGTCCATTTCCCTCGATCACCAGGAAGAATGATGCGCTGACTACTAGATCACCGACTTGGCAGACTCCTGCTCGACCTTCTTGTTAAATGCCCGATCATTCGCTTATGATAAATGTCTGCGGCATAGATGCGAGTCGCTTCTCATCAATCAAATCTAGTCAAGGCGAGTCTGGACCCAATCGCCTTCGCTAACTCGCCTCCCGAGGACTCGTCGAGGGTATCTCAACCTCGATGGGTAAGACGGCCCATACCAGACACGAGAGAGGGGGTTGCTCGCTGATGTTCGGTCAGAAAAGCGACAACCATGAAGAGCAAATGGTAACATCTCATGCCAATCTTTGTAAGTCACCGCCATCTTCGTATGATCTTCTTAATGTTCTTGTTGGCGGCCACGCACATCATTCATCTTAGGCCGATAAGGAGAAGAGTTGTGATGCTGATCTTGAATCACAAGTAGTTCAAAGGATCATCTTATTGTTGAGATTGGAACCGTTATCCGTGATAATCCTTTCGGAGTGCCATACCGATGATAAGATTATGTTTGATAAATCGAGCCACAACATTCTTGGTAATGATGCATACGAGGTCGCCTCTACCCACTTGCAAAGTAATCGATTGCTACAAGGATGAAACGATGTCCATGGAAGCCGCGGGCTTAATTTCTCCAATCATGTCAATGCCCCACATTGCAAAAGGCCACTGGAGAAGTTAAAACATCTCAGAGGTACCGAGGTACGGTACTTTGTCAAGATAACCGCACTTGTGACAAGATCGAGCATAGGGACAATCGCCTCCATGGTGGACCAATAGTAACCTGCTCTCAAAATCTTCTTAGCCATAGTGTCCATCGAAGGGTACCAAACCGCCCGTAACTCTTCCATGATACGCATTGTGTTTCCTCGTCTACACAATGAGTAAGCACAAGTCGTGGTCAGCGCTTTGTATAAGATGTCGCTTCGAGGAAAAATTTGGAAGCGAATCTCCTCATGAACTTTATCATTAATGTATGCCCTCGCTGGATATTCCCGAGTCTCAAGATACCTCTTCACGCCATAGTACCAGGTTTCTCTTCCAGATCAAGCTCATAACAATACCGGTTCGTCGAACTTCTCAATGATGATCCGGGAGCCTGCTGTCCCATCCGACCTGAACATAGACGACATAGAGCCAATGCGCCCGCCAACCGATTCTCTCTCGTGGAATGTGATCAAAAGTAATCTCTTCAAGTAGGGATCAAACTCGTAACATGCTCGACACGGAATGAGATTCTGATGTTTGATCCCACTCGCCTTAATGACCGATCACCAAAGCCGAGTCTCCATATACTTGTAAGAACTTGATTCTTAAGTCAATAGCAGCTTTTAAGACCCATGATGCACGCCAGATTCGCCATGTTGTTCGGTAACCGAAACATAACGG
Organism: Vicia sativa; assembly: GCA_021764765.1. Classification (NCBI taxonomy): domain Eukaryota; kingdom Viridiplantae; phylum Streptophyta; class Magnoliopsida; order Fabales; family Fabaceae; genus Vicia; species Vicia sativa. The sequence continues at coordinate 74,335,573 of CM038795.1, forward strand.
TGAAAGGCGTATGTCCACGTAGGGATGTAATGATGGCGCCAATGCCACTGCAAGTGCGTTTGAGGCTCCATCAAAACCATAGTCCATCGGATCCTTGTTCGTGTCCTTCGTCTGGCCCCGTTCTTCACAACTGTAATTAGTAGAACATCCTCATCTCGAAATTCGAATAGATCGATAGTCATCTACGGCTTGATGAGCCAAATGATCGGCTACTACACTTCCTTTGATCGCTTTCTCGAGAAGTGTACTGGATGTCATATTCGTCAAGATCATTGCCATCTTGCAATTCTTCCCGAGAGAGTGGTTTCTCAAATATGTATTTTATCTGATCCATCTTGAAATCAATACAGTAAGTGTGAGTCATATACTGCCTTAGTCACGAAAGCGCCTAAGCCAAAGCGTTGCAAGTTTTCTCGAGCTACGAGTATCTTGTTTCACAACGGTAAACTTTTGCTAAGGTAGTATATTGCATGCTCTTTTCGACCTGACCGCATGTTGCCCCAACACACACCCCATCGAGTTCTCTAACACCGCCAAGTACATGATAAGAGGTCTTCCTTCATGGCGGCATCGGATGGGAGGATTCAGAGGTACCTTGATTTTGTCAAAAGCGATCCGACAATCGCCGCTCCATTCCACTACTGATCTTTCTTTAATAACTCAAGATTGGCTCACAAGTAGCGCTATGTGCAATGAATCTGCAATGTAGTTCAATCGGCCCAAGAAACCTCCTCGACTTCCTTCTCAAGCAGGGCTCGCATCTCTTGAATGGCTCTAACCTCATGATCAACTTCGATACCTTTCCATCGACTACAAACCCTAGGAGTTTTCCTGACCGACCCAAAGGTGCACTTGTTAGATTAAGTCTCACTGCATTTTCAATCAAACAGCTTCGAAATGATCAAGATGTTCTTCTCACCGGACCGAGCTATCATGTCGCCGACGAGACCTCTATCTCGTGATGAATCATGTCATGAAATAATGTCACCATGGCACCGATGTGGCACCCGATTCTTCATCCGAACAAGATAACCTTGTAGCGTAAAGTGCCCCACCGTAACGAAGTAGTCTTCCATGTCTTCGGGAGCCATTTTGATCCGATCAACCGAGAAACCATCCATGAAGGAGAAACCTATGCCTGAATGGTGTTATCAACCGTAACATCAATGCGAGGAAGTGGAAATCGCTTTCTGACTCGCTTTGTTCAGATCTCCTAATCCACACACATTCGCATCTTTACCATCCTTCTTAGGTACGGGTACCACATTAGCAACCCACTGATAGAAGTAACGGCTAAGAAACCCGCGTTGAACGCTTAATCTCTTGCTTTAATTTTCCTCGACATCTCAGACGATGCGATTTAACCTTCTGCTTCACCGAGAAAACCTTCTTTGTTCAGAATCGTGTACCACGATATCAATGTCCAACCTCGGCATGTCTTCGTATGACCAAGCAAAACCTCAATATAGTCTCTCGAGCATCCGAACCAACCTTTCTTTAACACTGCTCAAGACCCGCCTCCTATCTTGATCTCTTTTCTGCCTTCACAAGCTCCAAATTCACAACCTCAACTTGCTTTTCGGTGGTCAGATAACTCGCCTTCTTGCTGAAAGGCCTGCAAGTTCTCCCGCACTTCACAATCCTCCTCACTTTCGCCTTCTGCTTGGTAGATCGGATTATCAAAGTCATATTTAGCACTAGCATAGTGTTATTAACGAGATTCGTAGTGATTCCAGCTGTATCACGTGGGTTGGTAAGAAACACATAGCTCCGGGTGATAAAGCAAAGAAAGAAAACAAACAATGAATGCAAAAGTCCAACGAATTTATTGAATGAAAATACGCAAACGATGATAATAACCTCGAACGAGCCACGATGCCCGGCAAGGCACTAGGCTTTCAAAGTTTATTGTTCAAACATAAAGAAATAACGAAGTAAAACAAAACAAGAGCAATTACTCCCGAAAGGAGATTGGTACGACGCCTTGCTTTCCAATCGAACCCATGATCCGAGTCGAAGATCCACTGCCGTGTCAAGTCGTTGTCGCTGTCTTCTATAGCACGGATTCCACTGCCGATGAAAGGAAGTCAGCAGACGTTCACTGCGATCATCTTCCTCGACTGAAGTGCTCAAACCAGCCTTGTCAAATTTGAAAGGAAGATCGTGGAGTCGACCCCAAATAGTACTTTTCCTTCTTCAACAAAGACTGAGCATCTTTAGTGACGCCATCCTAGGCGGAACTTTAGCAACCTCAGAGATGTGGAGAGTCACAGCACGACGGGTATTGTTTCAAAAGCTTGACAAGGAGTCTCAAGAATTCACCTCCATCTCGAGATAGCGAACGATCGTAGATGACCGACCACATACTCTTCTTCACCACATACCGTGACAACCTTCCCTTTCACCGTACTTCAGCTCGATGCAAGGTAGAGGTATCAGCCCCATGTATCCAAGGCGCCCAAGTAGTAAGAGTAAGTCGGACGGATGTCCATGACAAAGAAGGTGGAGTCAAAAGTCCGGGAACCGACTTTAACAGTGCGAAGGTCCAACTGCTCGCTTAGAACCATCAAAAGCTCTCACGATAATGTCATCGGTCTCGTAACCAACCCTTCGACATCAAGCCGATCAAAAGCGCCTTCGTAGGATATTCGTGAGCGAACCTGTCAACCAAAACATGAGAGGTAGGCCCTTGCATTCACCGTAGATGCAAGGCTTTGTTATGTTTCTTTCCGCAGAGTCAAATCAAGATCGAGAAGCTTCAGGGCGTTGTTGGTAGCGAAGCTAGCAATACAAACTCGAACCGGTTTGGTAGTTCATGCAGACGTGAGCATTCTTCAAACTTCACCAAGGCATTAGTACGAGCCTGAGCACAAGAGCAAAGCGAGCATGGAAATTTTGGACTGAGTCTCTCCAACTGCTCCACCACATTGTAATCACTCTTCTTGATGATCTTCGCATTTCCTCCATTTCTTGTTCGAGGTGCTTCAGAACTTCCTTTGGTACTTCCGTTGAGCAGACGAGTCACGGTTCTTTCCTCTAGCCGGGATATTGATTGAGTAGCGGAACGCGAAATGGAGTCGCAGTGTCTTTCGAGGAGAGATCTTCGAGAGAATACCCTTCCGCTCGTCACCCATCGATCCGGTGATGTTGTCAATGTCGAATGGTAGCTTCAATGGTCGATCTTCAATGGTCGAGGGTCTTGTTTGACGCCATGATAGTAAACATCACCCATAATTCCAAGGGATAGCTTTGTCGAGGAATATGGAACCGGCCTGGAGAAGTGATAATGAGAGGTGCCACTCTAGGCATAGGATCAGCAGAGGAAACTTATCGTGTTAACATCAAGATAGTCTTGGAAATCGTCACCCCATCCGTTTTAACATCTTCAATAGGAATCTTGTAACTATCGTGAACAAAGTGTACTTCACCATGTAATCATACTTTCCACTTGGTTGCCCCAAGGTATCCCACATGCAGACAGCTGTTTGCATTGTCAATTTTCAACTTAGACATTTCTTCACACACCTCAGACGGTGGTTTCGTAAATAGTATCTCACGGTTATCCATCATGCACCAACACGCCTTCTCAACCAAGCACAACCATCAGCGAGATGGGCACCAACGACAATCCTTTGGGCATCCCGGATCGACACCGCTTGCAACAAATTTTTCTTAATACCATCGAGGAATGGTCAAGTCATCTATGTCAAGACATAAGTATCATCCCCAACAAAGATGGAACTCTTGTCATGGTTAGGCATAGGCGCATTGATCACATTCTCGAGTCTCAACAGAGGTCAAACTCAATGCTTAGCTTCAATCATATCTTGAATTTTGTTCTTCGAGCCCAACAATTGTCGTTGTCGTGCCCCTGGCTATTGGAATGGTAAGCACACTTAGCATTAGGATTGTATTTCGGAGAGGAAGTGTTGACATTCGAGGAGGATCCCTCAAGGTAATCAATTCGCTTTCAACATGTGTTGCAAGGCTCACAATGGCATGTTGATCTTGTAAACCGCCTCGTGGCGCTGCTCCGCTGCGCTGTCTCGCCGAGGTCAGGCCGATGTAGGATCGAGATCACAACCGCCCCCACGATTGAGCGGTCGGTCTTGGCTCGCTTTTCCGACCATACACAAAGATTGGCTTCTTTCTTAGCACCAAAAGATCTCTTCAAGATTAAGATGACTCTACATGGATCTTCCCACCTTGATACCACTTCAACGCGTCACAATATCACGGTGAATCCGGATGAAGAATTTCCAATCGATGATCAAGAACGGCCCTGCCGTTGTTCCCATAAACATATCAACCAACCCCTATTGGACAAGGGTGGTTGAACTCACCGCTAGATCTCCACTTCGAGCATACCCTTGAACTTCTCGTCACGACCCATAGACATGCTTTGTAGTTGACGCAGTGGGTGTCAATTTAGCATTGTACTCATATTGCTTGTAGAAAGCATCCGCTAAGTTACCCATGTACGGATACGGCCATTCTCTAGCCGATAATACCATTCCAACTGGGTTCCGACAAACTCTCTTGAAAATAGTGCATCCACAACTTTCGTCATCGCGCGGGATCGATCTTCCGACATAGGACTTCAAATGCAGGGCAAGACATCCCATCATACTTGGCAAAAGTAGGAACTTTGAACTGGGAGGAATCACAACACGTGAACAAGACTCGATCATCAAAGTTCAAATTTGACATTTTCAAGTTTTCCACAAAGATTCGCACGATCTTCAAGTTGCTTGTACTTGTCATCTTCCTCGTGAGTACGCCATAATCGAATGATCCTCCTCCTTCTTGGCTCACGCCGCCACCTTCATCACCCTTGGTACTCCCCCATGGACACTTCCTTCGAGAGCTCACGGCTGACCACTTTAGGACCTCCTTTGAAACGCCTACCCATGTCGAGGAGACCAACAACCTTCTTCTTCTTGTTGATGAGCTTCTTCATCTTCTTGGCCTTGGACCAAGTTAGTGAACATCCGAAACCGAGCATTCGAGCTTGAAGATCTTTGATGATCGCTCAAGAGCCATTTCGCTAAAATAAATAGCGAGCAAATGAGAAAACCAATCTCCAATGTACTTGTGATGCAATGTTATGCTATGCTATGCGATGTTTATGAATGCAATGCAATGTTTTCAAGGACCTAAGAGATTTAAATTTGTTAAACAAGCAATGAACAAACATTTATTAGTACTTCTCATTATTCTTTTTCTTTTTAAGTACAAAAGATAGTTCAAAACAATGAAAGAAAACATAAACATCCTAAAGCTCTAAGTCTCCCATGGGCGCTCTCTTGGTGCCGATGTAGGCTGATGTTTCGCCTCCTCGTGAAGTAGTGGTCAACTCTAGCACTTTCTTCTCACTTGCATAACACCGAGCTTCAAAGGTATCCCTCTTCTTTAAGTCGAATCCAGATCTCTTCAAGTCTTCAAAATCAAGAGGCATGTCGGGATGGAGAACAAGATAGGTACGCCACCTATAGCAACAGTTCCATAATTACTGTAAAACAGTGAATGGCATCATGAGGTTTCGAGCTCGAGCTCTCACCCATTCGAGGTAAGGTTCCCAAGGAATGGAGTTCGGTGCCCCAAAGTCTTGGTATCGCCTTCTTTACCATGCCCAAGCATGTATGAACCTTCGTCTTGCACTCGAGATCGTGGTTGTCGAACACAACATCTTGGAGAAGCATATCATGTGGACCATCTCTTCTGCAAAACCAAACCGACGTAGAGCTAAGGAAGGGGTAAGTAATACCTCCCTTATACCAAGTAGTGGTACATTAGGGAATTCTCCACAACGCTCATGAAGGTGAAGTCCTTTTGAGAGAAAAGATTCCAACGGATGTCTGAATGAGAGTGACATCAACCTTTGAGACCATCTCAACCTTTGTTCATTCTTCAAATCGATGGAGGAAGGTGCTAAATAAACCACCTTGAAAGTAACGTATACAACATGAGAGTTCCTTGTCGCTAGTGGTAATGAGTGTGGAGAGAATGTAGGATGTCTCCAAGTAAAGTAGGCACGGATCGGGTAAGGAACAACTTGATGGCATTGATATCTATGAATTGATCCGAGTTAGAATAGAACCAAACCATAAATTAGCAAGGCCACAATGTTTTCAAATGCATGGAAACTCATAACTTTGAGGAATTCTGCTTTCTTAATTAGGAACTTGGTGTTGTACCCCAAATTTTACCCGCTATTTTTCTACTCGCATTATATTTAAAATAAAAACAAATATTCACACAGCATTTGATAATTCGTCAGATTTAAATTGACCAAAAGTCGCTTTAAATCGATGTTTGCATTGTTTTAATTATAAAATACCGTTGTCTTACTTCATGCATTTTTACCTCTCTGCCTGCTTATTGCATTCATTTTAAATTATTTATATGTCGATGATATCGATATTTCGATTTTACAAACAGACTGTGAAAAGCGATTCGACACTGTGCGAAAATTAGCGGGGAAAATATTTCAAGTTTTCATCTTTTACGCGACCTTTATGAATCTACGTGTCGTGATAGATCATAAAATGTGCCTCCGCAATTTTTCGATAAAGTTCGAGTCTCGCTTTTAACCGTAAGCGCTTTTAAAGTCGGGTTTCTTTATTATCATTTTATTTCGATTTTAACCATCTCAATAATTTTCTTTAATTTATAAGACCCGTAATTTATTTTAATGTACTCAATTATTTTTTTCGGATAATTTATTGTCCGAACTTTTACCATTTTTAACAATTTTAAGTGTAAATTTTTATCTCAAAAAAATCAAACAAAATATGTTTGGGCTTGTCATTTTTTTTATCCAATCCAATTTTGTGGCCCATTTAACCATGAGAGGGCATTTTTGGTATTTTTTAAAATATTGTCTTAACCTAAATTTATGTGTATATATATGTCAAGATTATAATGAGTGAAAGGAGGCCAATTTGAAAAAGAGTAAAAACGGCTGAGGCGGAAAACAAAAACAAGTTATAAAAAAATCTCTCTTCTTCTTCGTGACACCTGTCGTTACCTCCTCCATTTTTCCTTCAGTTCACGCACCCCTTCATCCTTTCCATTTCCGCCGCTGCTTCCATCCGTCCCTCCGCCTAACCTCCTCTCAATCCACAGCCACCTCCATCGTCACCTTGTCGCCGCTTAACACCATCTCCAAACTTCCATCTGTCTTCATCAACCCTTTCCACCGTAATACTCCTCTGTCAACCACTCCGTTTCTGCCCTCTTCCAAAACAACAACCTCATCCACTCGTCTGTTCCTTCATTTCCAATCGCCGGACCACCCTCATCTTCATCACCGAAACCTCCATCAAGACTGCTCCATTCCGCCTGCACTTCATCTTGTCTCTCTCATTTCTCTGCTCACTACTTCCTCAAAACACCTTCCCCGCGACCCTTCATCCTCAGAACCTTCACTGCTACATCTGCCTCATCTCTAGCCGCGACCTCCATTAACAACCCTTAACCCCATCTTCGCCTCTCTCAGAATCATGAGCTTCACCATAATACCCTCTCAGAACCCTTCCAAAATCTCCAACACCGCCTTGTTCCAACCATTCTCGCCAAACAAACATCATCATTCATCTCCTTCAACCACCACGCCTTCGCCTCCTTCATTCCGACACCTTAACTACCACTTCACACTCACTGTCCTGCTGCTACCACCATTGCTACCCTTCATCACCGGCTCAAGCTTCTAACAACAACCTCGTAGTTTGTAATCTCCGCCAGACGCCTCTCGCAGCTCATCTCACGCCGACAACAATCGCTCACAACTCATCGCAGCCCGCACGGCTCACTTTGATCTCGCCACCGCAACTACGATAAATTTTAAGCTTCAATATCACTTCAATTATTCTGCTTGTCGACCCATGTCAGGCAATGTGAGAAAATCCAGTATATATGTGAAAAGGATGTTTCTCCTGCTTAGATCTGCCTCGTAATTGTGGATTATTATGTCGCCTATGGTCAAATTTTGATTAAACCTATGTTTGTTGCGGCAAGATTTGGTGAAACTTGTATCGATGTGTTGTTTTGTTAGACCGAATTTTGGAATGATCATTCCGCTCATGATATAGGTGTGATTTGTTTTGTTTAATTTTGAGATGGATGCAAGATTTTGAACAATAGTTTGGTGACATTATGAGTTTGTTGTGTCAAGTTTGTTTGTAGTCCGGATATCTATATGCTATAGTAGTAGATTTAAATTTTGAATAATGTCGCAAGAGGTTTCGTGGATATATTAACTCAATATCTTTGTTTTAAATTCGCAAGTTGTAAGGTTTAATTTATAGATAGTTTCAATGAAGGCTAAATGATGATGCCGTGTTAATTGTAAATCTAGTCGAGAAACCATTTGGGACAGCCATGCTATTTCGATCAAGTTGGGAAGTGATATCTATGTTTAGTTTCGATGACGGTTTATTGATTAACCGCATCGCGTAAATCTAACCGAGAAACATGTGGGATACCGTAAGTGGTTATTATATCATTTTAATTTCAATTGAAGTATAAATCGTGGATATTCGGATTTAGTTCTCGATGAAGGTTTAATGGTGATATCGCGTTATTTCGCGGTACATCTAACCGAGGAGCTTTGAGGGCAATGTATTATTTATTTTGAGCAAATTCGAGTAAGAAAGTGTTTTATTTCGAGTATATTTGAGTGAATAGTTGCTGCCCGCTTCGTAAGTGGTTGAAATGCAAGTTAGTTGATGATTTGTGGTTGATTGAGTTTATCTCGACACTTGTTTGCGTCCTTTGAGTTTATGTGGTTTTGATCATTTTGAGTATTTCTTAAGATAATGAAGCTGCTGTCCGTTATGGTTCATATGGTTTAAATGTGTTTAGAATTCAATTTTCATGTTTCACCTCGTAGTGAATAATAGCACGAGTTTATGTGATTTTATTTCGCTTATGAATAGCAATACTTGAATGTTTAACCGCTTGTTTCTATCGTCATTTTTAATTTGTTTTGAACACTTTGTGGGATGAAGTTTTGAGCATTATCAAGTTCATTAGTGGCTGCCCGGATTTAATGTTTATGATCATTGTTTGGTTCTAAAATTCATTTTTCTTCCATGTTCCGTTTTGGTTTAAATTATGGCATGAATCTCCAACTTCTTGTTTCGCTCATGAATCGATAATCATGATAATTGTTTGACAATTTGATGTTCATGTTGCATTCATGTAATTTATCCCGATCTTATACTTTGTAAATAATATCTTGTTCATGTTTTTCTTTGGTTTCGATTACAATTGGTTGCTTATCCATGAGCATTCATTTAATTGCATTTTGATTTCATATCGCCTACTAACCATTTTTCGATTCATTGCAATTCCATTTTATTTCTATTTCATCTCATACTGTGCTACTAATACATTCCGTTACTTGTGAAGATAGCCGAGGATGATTCAAGCATACATTCCTATACTGTTGCATCTATACACATTTTTATACTGTCATTTATATTTATGTTACTATTTAATATTTAGTAATGTGTATCTAAAATACTTAGTACTTTTATTTTATGTTTAATAATCAAATATAATTATACTTAGTATTATTTTTATTTCATATATTTAGTATTGTAAATATATATTATATACATACTATTATTATTATACATTATCTATTAATTCGTAAATAAGTTTGAATTTAATTATATTAATCTTCTTTGTGTTGCAATTTTAAATTTTAAATTCAATTTAATTTAATTCGTAAATAAGTTTGAATTCAATTTAATTTTTGAATATGTATGAACACAAGTATATTATATTTATTTCTTAGAATTAATATTTATAGTTTAGTCTAATTAATAAAATAAAATACGATAATTAATTAATAACTAAGTTTCACAGTATTTAATTTTTGTTCAGATACTTTTAAATTTACTGCTTCTCTTTGATTTTAATTTATCCCCATTCGAAAAAAATGTATCCCAATCCCTTATTGCGCTTGTAATTAATTTACCGCTTTTTATTTTATTTTACCGCTTAATCCCCATTTATAATTCATGTATCCCTCTCCCAACAAACAATTCTTGTAATAATTTAGTGCACATTTATTTTATTTAATTTAATCACACTTACACAAAACCCAAAAATCATTTTTAAACTAATAATTGTAAATCATTTTAAACCCGTAAGTCGACAAAGCTACGAAGCATCGCGATGACCACACATGCACACATGTACGCTTGATCGGCCTTCTTAAAGGAGCCTATTTCGATCAATTGTCCCAATTGGTCGCCTTAGTAGACTAGCCCACTTTGCTAGTACACATGTAATTTAATTATTTTATACTTAGGTTGTATGGGCTTTGTCGATTTTATTTGTGATTTACAATTATCTCAACCTATTCTTTCTCCATTCACCAAATACTTAAAACACTTTTCAATAAAACTCGATCCAACGTCGAGTCTTCTTCTCAAACCTCGATCCAACGTCGAGTTATTTTCAAAATGAATTTCTACAAAAAGGAACATTGGATAAGATTTGTTTTAATGGTTAGAGGTTAGCCCAACGATTAAAACAAATCGAAGTTTCTAATTGATTAGAGGGTAACCCAATAAATTGAGAAACTTCAAATCCATGTTCTAAAATAAAAAAAACATGGTGCTATGGTATTTAAGTAAATCGTTAGAGGATAGCCCGACAATTTAATTAAAATGTAAAGTATTTGGGCCATTAGAGGGTAACCCAATGACTTAAATACTTTATTCCATACACTTAATAAAAGTGAACTTTGTTTCACCTCACTCTTTTCATAATAAAGATTTTGATGAGAGATGATCGGTTGACCTCAATCACCAATCTCGAGTATGAATCGTTAGAGGACATCCCAACGCTTTGGTACTTGTCATCCACCATTTAAAATCAATTCCAACACACTCAAACTTCTTTTGTGCGCTCCAAGCACCATTTAACTTTAAACCCTTTTCAAGATTAGACATGATTCATTTATAATTGAGATGTTCTTTCCTCTATTCCCAAGGTTTTCGACTTCTCCACTTGAGTACTAGAGGTGTTCTCAAACCCTCCTCATTTTGCGTAGTCCTTTATTCTTTATCACACCTTGTGGACGTTAGACGAGTCTTCCTTTAAAAATGACGACTTGTCTTTTCATTTAAAATCAATCAACAAACAAACATTTTCTAGAAGAACTACGGAGTTTTGACTTTCCCATTGCACGAGGGAATACGTAGGCACGCGGTTTCTAAACCGTGTCAAACTCAAAATAATAAAAACATTTCTTCTCTCCTTCTTTATCCTTTTTAAACCTTAGAAGATCGTGAAAATCTTACACTAACACACAACCACACTTTGAACTAAATGGGTACCATCAGTACGATGGATGTGGGGTGCTAATACCTTCCCTTGCATAACCAACTCCCGAACCTATATCTCTTTAATTTCAGAGACCGCCTTATCCTTTTCTCTCGTGGGTTTTATCTATATTTTCCGCTCTTTTTAGAACAAATAAAATTAGGTGGCGATTTCACTGCTTTTGAAAATTCATTTTAAATGATTTTTGAAAAACGAGTTGTTTCAGCTTGGCGACTTCATCGGGACATTTTCTCAAGCGAGTTAACCCTAGTTTAGTTCTTTTGTGTGGTTGTGTTTATCGCTTTATTTTACTTTCTTCTTTGTACTTTATCTTATGTTTATGTTTCGTTGTTTATTTTTCTATGCTTCATTTATTATCTTGTTTATATATCCATGTGTGGGAATCCTTGATGGGATTATTGACATAGATAAGCCCACTACCCGTGCTTCTAGGTCACCTTTTAGGAATAGAGGGTTGTGAGCCAGGTCCACCGACTCCATTGTCTTGTTGGCCCGGCGAAGACCCGCTTAGAGTTGGTTGTTTTAAGGAGGTTGCCGCCCAAGCAGACATCAATCTTGGACAAATGACCTATAACTCTAAGTTTGTTCATGTTGTCCTAACCGAGACCAAACACTCAAATTTTGGATTTTGAGTATCCCTAAGAGCCGCTTGGGGTATACTTTTCCAATACTCTACCACGTAGGCCTCTCGATGATAGTGTTTGTTAAAAGGGATCCGAGACTCCGAGAAACACTTAGCGTAAGACCTTAGAACCTTCATGGGTAATTTGGGTAGAAAACTTAAAGCCATCCCATCGTGGATCCCACCTAATTAAGTTGTTCTCGACACCAGATCATCCCCTGCTTCACGCCTCGTGAACTCGTTATTGTTATTATGTTGCATTCCATTTGTATATGTGACATTTCATTTCATTACATCTTTGCATTAATAACATTACATTTCATTGCATAATCTGCATGTTTCATACATTTAAGTTGTCGAAAGACTCATTTCGTCTGCTCCATCTTCGCTGTTGATTTATCGCAAGTCGATTCCTCCGCACAAGCACGGAACTAGAGCCAACGCCAAGAGAAGAATGGAATACCAAGAGCAACACGATGTAGAAGTCCGAATGGAAATCGATGAGTTAAAGTCGCATGACTAGACTTCATCGAAATGATGCAAGTTCGATCGCCAGAGGTGAACAACCTCAAAGGATCAGTAATTTCAAGTCTCACCGTTATTGATCCTCGCCTCGGATGCCGCCATTACTTGGCCGAATTGGGTTACCTCGAATTACGCTCCACCCATCGCAACTACTCCAATGGTCAAGAGTCTTCCCAACCGCTTTTCCAGCTCCAATTTTCACCGAGCCTCAACCGATCATGCATACCGCTCCTCATCGACCTTTGTGCATCAACCCACCGCACAAGTTGCTTATGAGAATCCTCTTGATTATCGGTCGACACTCCACGAAGTGTGAGTCGAGAAGATTTTGATGAACTTGAAGAAGTCCGCGAGCAATATCGACTTTAGAAAGAAGGATGAGAGCTATGGAAGGCAACGATGTCTTTGGTATTCCGCAGAGAACATGTGTTTTTTCGATCCGTTATGCCTCGAAGTTCAAAACTCCCGATTTCGAGAAATACAAGGCATACTTGTCCAAAAAGTCATTTGTCGATGTACTTCGTGAAAATGTCTCGCTTATACGAGGAATGACAAACTTATCCACTATTTCCGTGATGTACCTAAGTGGAGCTTCATTGAAATGGTATATGGGACTTGAGAAAGACCATATTCAATGCTTCCAGATCCGATTAATGCTTTCATGAAACAATACCACTACAATCTTGACATGGCTCCCCGATCGCCAATTGCAAAACATGTCTCGTAATGATAAGGAATCTTTAAGGAATACGCCTAACGGTGGAGAGAGTGGCCTCACAAGTTGAACCACCTTTATCCGAGAAGGAGCTCACCTGGTTTGTTTATGGATACCTTGTCTCCTTTCTATTGGGAGAAGATGATTGGTAGTGTCCTCTCGCTCACAGATTTGGTGACTATTGGCCAAAGACTAGAAGAGGGAATCAAGAGAGGAAAAGTGTCCTGTCGGTGAATCCTCTGTGGTGCCAAGAAATCTTTGGAAACTTCCATAAGAAGAAAGATGGTGAAACTAATGTTATCTCGATTGAAAGGAGAAGACCTCGTCGTAGGCCTCAATACTATGACCAACCGCAAGTAGATGCCATCACTCCTACAGTCAAGGTTCAACCAATCCAAATTCCTCAACATCAGGCTGGTGGACAAAATCAGAACCGCAATGCAAGGAGTAGGACTCAATTTGACCCTATTCCAATGACTTACACTGCATTGTATCCTCATTTGGTTGAGCTAGGTCTAATCACAACTAGACCTCTAACTCCTCCAGATCCTCTCCCAGCCGGATTCAGGTCTGATCTTCATTGTGAGTTCCATCAAGGAGCTGTCGGCCATGATTTGGAACGCTGTTACCCACTGAAGGCTAGAGTTCAAGAGCTAGTCAGAAGCAAGGAGATAAATTTCGGAGATCCTCCGCCAAATGTTATCAACAATCCATTGCTGTGAAAAGTGGTCAAGAATGGGTCGAATATCTCAAGTTACTTCCTAAAGCCAGTGTTTCAGACAGGACAGCTCATCCTTGTAACTGATTAGTCACTAGGCCATGTTTCTTTCTATTTGCATTTTCCTTTGTTTATGTTAAACTGTTGCTTTCAAATCTTTGTTTGTAATTCCATGTTAATTTTAATGAAATGAGCATTGCATTGTTTTGATTTAAATCATTTACATTTATCGCTTTCAAATATATATTTTTCCCTGTTTAATTTCTCTACCGAGCTTTTGTTTTTGCAAAGATTGGAGGGAGGATGATAAAAACAAGATACCCATAATTGTTGTTGGTATGCTTTCAAATAAAACTTTGCTGATGATATACAGACATTGTTTCAATTCCCAAACACTGGAGAAATAAAGAAGTTAATCCCTTGCAACCCCTTCGAGCTTAGAAGTTGGAGCTTCTTTCTATACGAAAAACCCGCATTTTAACCGCGTGGTAATTCTCGCTTAATTGATGTGCATCGCTCAAGATGCCTTTCAACAAAGTTTGTATTCAATCAGCTTTCCTTCACACACATCAAAGAAGTGTCGAAGAAGTCATCCAAGTCAAAATTGATGATGATGGTTCTCCGTAATCATAAAAGTCAAGCAGTCACTGTCTTTCCAAAAAATATATATAAAAAATTGGGGCATCCTGTTGACCGTAATCTTAAATGGAACGGTTTAATCCAAAGTTAAGGATGACAAAATTCAAAACAAGAGTTGACCAAAGTCCTCAAACAACAAATGTTGCAAAAAAGAAGTGACTGTTATCTCAAGAATCTATCAACTTCTGAGCCATCATCACTATCGTACAATCCAAAATCTCTTGGAAACTAAATGCACAACTGAGTTTAATCGAGCGTAGGGTCAAGAACATCACTAAGATTTGGGTACAAATAAATTTTGAGCCTTTATCCTTTGTTTCTTAAACCGTGAACTGCACTAATGCTACGACCCTCAAAAGACCTAATTGAAGCCGTGTTTCTTTTGAAAGCATACTACAACGAGGTTGTAATATGACTCCTAAGATCTTTTGCAAATCAACTGCCTTGGTATATCCATACCGTTGTTTTCTTTCACGCTTAAATTTTCAAACCAACGTGTTTTAACCAAAGGATCCATTTTCTATACAAAGAATTACATCATTCCAAAATGATTTTTATTTCAAAACTTGTGCATGAACTTCGATTTAAATTTACCATGTTTGAATAAACAATTTTTGCTTGCCAACAAGCTTTCATCATCAAGGAAGTCCAAACTATTAGGAAACTTGGTCTGATCCTAATCGGGCAAGTATCTTCAGATCCCGCTAGAATCGCTCAAGATTTGTTGCTCAGGCAAGTCATTATCGTAATTGTTTTAATCAAGAGCATTTTCAAGACTCATATCGGGCACTCCTTTCCCCGCCATTTCAAGAGTTGAAGCCATGATCGGTTTATCCTCAACAATCGCCTAACTGGGCAATCCTTAAGCATCCTCCCTTCAAGGATCATCATTTCAATGCAATTCACAAGTGTGTTAAGTGTTTTCAAGACATTTTGTCTCTAAGGAGTTGGTAGTGTTCTCCGTGTTGAGGAATCGTAGTTCCCATCTTACCTCCACAAAGGAGTCAATCTCCATTGTCATAAACGTCAGACATATACTACATGCATAGATCATTCATATATCATGCATCACAAAATTCAAATATCATGCATAGCAAGAGTGTTTTATCCTCATTTGCATTTCCGAGGTCTTGTTGCACCAATATCTTACCTTGTGGTCAAAATCCAACATACTTGGTACCTACCAGCTTATCTCCTCGATGTAGCTTCAGATCCGCTTAAAACTGATTGTCTTTCCGCTTATCTCTCCGATGTAGCTTCGATCCGCTTAAAATCGATTGCCTTTTCCGCTTATTTCGATGTAGCTTCGCATCCGCTTAAAATCGATTGTCTTTCCGCTTTATTTCTCGATGTAGCTTCGCATCCGCTTGAAATCGATTGTCTTTCCGCTTATCTCCTCGATGTAGCTTCGCATCCGCTTAAAATCGATTGTCTTTTCCGCTTATCTCTCCGATGTAGCTTCGATCTGCTTAAAATCATTGCCTTTTCCAGCTTATTTCGATGTAGCTTCGATCCGCTTAAAATTTGATTGTCTTTTCCGCTTATTTCTCGATGTAGCTTCGATCCGCTTAAAATCGATTGTCTTTTCCAGTTTATTTCCCTGATGTAACTTCAGATATGTTTAAAATCTGATTGTCTTTTCCAGTTTATCTCTCTGATGTAGCTTCAGATCTGTTTAAAAATCTGATTGTCTTTTCTAGTTTATTTCCTGATGTAGCTTCGCATCCGCTTAAAATGATTGTCTTGTCCAGCTTTATTTCCCGATGTAGCTTCGCATCCGCTTAAAATGATTGTCTTTTCCAGCTTTATTTCTCGATGTAGCTTCGATCCGCTTAAAACTGATTGTCTACCACAAATTTCTAGTTTCAAGTCTCCCAATAATTACCACAAATTACCATAGAGTCTGTCTCATATCATACATAATTCAAAAAATATGTCCAAAAAAATTGCATTCAGCACTTTTCTCATTATATTTTATTCACAGCATACTCATTGCATCTCGTGGCAAAATTTTGGTTTTTGATATTTAACTATTCCCATCGCGATAATATGAAGCTTGATCATCTTCATATCATCCGTCAAGATATTTAAATAGGGCAAATCATTGTACCCCAAATTTTACCCTCGCTATTTTTCTACTCGCATTATATTTAAAATAAAAAAATATTCACACATTGCATTTGATAATTTGTCAGATTTAAATTGACCAAAAGTCGCTTTAAATCGATGTTTGCATTGTTTTAATTATAAAATACCGTTGTCTTACTTCATGCATTTTACCTCTCTCCCGCTTATTGCATTCATTTTAAATTATTTATATGTCGATGATATCGATATTTCGATTTTACAAACAGACTGTGAAAAGCGATTCGACACTGTGTGAAAATTAGCGGGGAAAATATTTCAAGTTTTCATCTTTTATGCACTGCTTTATGAATCTACGTGTCGATAGATCATAAAATGTGCCTCCGCAATTTTTCGATAAAGTTTGAGTCTCGCTTTTAACCGTAAGCGCTTTTAAAGTCGGGTTTCTTTATTATCATTTTATTTCGATTTTAACCATCTCAATAATTTTTCTTTAATTTATAAGACCCGTAATTTATTTTAATGTACTCAGTTATTTTTTTCGGATAATTTATTGTCCGAACTTTTACCATTTTTAACAATTTTAAGTGTAAATTTTTATCTCAAAAAAATCAAACAAAATATGTTTGGGCTTGTCATTTTTTTTATCCAATCCAATTTTGTGGCCCATTTAACCATGAGAGGGCATTTTTGGTATTTTTTAAAATATTGTCTTAACCTAAATTTATGTGTATATATATGTCAAGATTATAATGAGTGAAAGGAGGCCAATTTGAAAAAGAGTAAAAACGGCTGAGGCGGAAAACAAAAACAAGTTATAAAAAAATCTCTCTTCTTCTTCGTGACACCTTTCGTTACCTCCTCCATTTTTCCTTCAGTTCACGCACCCCTTCATCCTTTCCATTTCCGCCGCTGCTTCCATCCGTCCCTCCGCCTAACCTCCTCTCAATCCACAGCCACCTCCATCGTCACCTTGTCGCCGCTTAACACCATCTCCAAACTTCCATTTGTCTTCATCAACCCTTTCCACCGTAATACTCCTCTCACAACCACCTTTCGCCTCTTCCAAAACAACAACCTCATCCACTGTCTGCTCCTTCATTTCTAATCGCCGACCACCTCATCTTCATCACCAAACCCTCCATCAAGACTGCCTCCATTCCGCTGCACTTCATCTTGCTCTCTCTCATTTCGCTGCTCACTACTTCCTCAAAACACCTTCCCCGCGACCCTTCATCCTCAGAACCTTCACTGCTACATCTGCCTCATCTCTAGTCACACCTCCATTAACAACCCTAACCCCATCTTCGCTCTCTCAGAATCATGAAGCCACCATAATACCCTCTCAGAACCCTTCCAAAATCTCCAACACCCGCCTTGTTCTAACCATTCTCGAAACAAACATCATCATTCATCTCCTTCAACCACCACGCCGCCTCCTTCATTCCGACACCCTTAACTACCACTTCACACCTACCGTCACTGTTGCTACCACCACCTGCTACCCCTTCATCACGGCTCAAGCTTCTAACAACAACTCGTAGTTTGTAATCTCGCCATCGCTCTCTCTCGCAGCTCATCTCACGCCGACAACAATCGCTCACAACTCATCGCCAGCCTGTGACGGTTCACTTTGATCTCAGTCACCGCAACTACGACAAATTTCGGTAAGCTTCAATATCACTTCAATTATTCTGTTTGTCGACCTGTCATGCTGTGGGCAATGTGAGAAAATCCAGTTACATATATGTGGAAAAGGATGTTTCTCCCTGTTTAGATCTGTGCCTCAGAATTGTGGATTATTATGCTGTCTATGGTCAAATTTTGATTAAACCTATGTTTGTTGCGGCAAGATTTGGTGAAACTTGTATCGATGTGTTGTTTTGTTAGACTCGAATTTTGGAATGATCATTCCGTTCATGATATAGGTGCTGATTTGTTTTGTTTAATTTTGAGATGGATGCAAGATTTTGAACAATAGTTTGGTGACATTATGAGTTTGTTGTGTCAAGTTTGTTTGTAGTCTGGATATCTATATGCTATAGTAGTAGATTTAAATTTTGAATAATGCTGCAAGAGGTTTCGTGGATATATTAACTCAATATCTTTGTTTTAAATTCGCTAGTTGTAAGGTTTAATTTATAGATAGTTTCAATGAAGGCTAAATGATGATGCCGTGTTAATTGTAAATCTAGTCGAGAAACCATTTGGGACAGCCATGCTATTTCGATTGAAGTTGGGAAGTGATATCTATGTTTAGTTTCGATGACGGTTTATTGATTAACCGCGTTACTCGCGTGTAAATCTAACCGAGAAACATGTTGGGATACCGTAAGTTGTGTTATTATATCATTTTAATTTCAATTGAAGTATAAATCGGTGGATATTCGGATTTAGTTCTGATGAAGGTTTAATGGTGATATCGCTATTTCGCGGTACATCTAACCGAGGAGCTTTGAGGGCAATGTATTATTTATTTTTGAGCAAATTCGAGTAAGAAAGCTGTTTTATTTCGAGTATATTTGAGTGAATAGTTGCTGCCCGTTTCGGTAAGTGGTTGAAATGCGCAAGTTAGTTGATGATTTGTGGTTGATTGAGTTTATCTCGACACTTGTTTGCGTTTGCCTTTGAGTTTATGTGGTTTTGATCGACATTTTGAGTATTTCTTAAGATAATGAAGCTGCTGTCCGTTATGGTTCATATGGTTTAAATGTGTTTAGAATTCAATTTTCATGTTTCGACCGTAGTGAATAATAGCACGAGTTTATGTGATTTTATTTCGTTTATGAATAGCAATACTTGAATGTTTAACCGTTTGTTTCTATCGTCATTTTTAATTTGTTTTGAACACTTTGTGGGATGAAGTTTTGAGCATTATCAAGTTCATTAGTGGCTGCCCGGATTTAATGTTTATGATCATTGTTTGGTTCAAAATTCATTTTTCTTCCATGTTCCGGTTTTGGTTTAAATTATGGCATGAATCTCCAACTTTTGTTTCGCTCATGAATCGATAATCATGATAATTGTTTGACAATTTGATGTTCATGTTGCATTCATGTAATTTATCCCGATCTTATACTTTGTAAATAATATCTTGTTCATGTTTTTCTTTGGTTTCGATTACAATTGGTTGCTTATCCATGAGCATTCATTTAATTGCATTTTGATTTCATACTGTCTACTAACCATTTTTCGATTCATTGCAATTCCATTTTATTTCTATTTCATCTCATACTGTGCTACTAATACATTCCGTTACTTGTGAAGATAGCCGAGGATGATTCAAGCATACATTCCTATACTGTTGCATCTATACACATTTTTATACTGTCATTTATATTTATGTTACTATTTAATATTTAGTAATGTGTATCTAAAATACTTAGTACTTTTATTTTTATGTTTAATACTGTAAATATAATTATACTTAGTATTATTTTTATTTCATATATTTAGTATTGTAAATATATATTATATACATACTATTATTATTATACATTATCTATTAATTCGTAAATAAGTTTGAATTTAATTATATTAATCTTCTTTGTGTTGCAATTTTAAATTTTAAATTCAATTTAATTTAATTCGTAAATAAGTTTGAATTCAATTTAATTTTTGAATATGTATGAACACAAGTATATTATATTTATTTCTTAGAATTAATATTTATAGTTTAGTCTAATTAATAAAATAAAATACGATAATTAATTAATAACTAAGTTTCACAGATTTAATTTTTGTTCGATACTTTTAAATTTACTGCTTTCTCTTTGATTTTAATTTATCCCCATTCAAAAAAATGTATCCCAATCCCCTTATTGCGTTGTAATTAATTTACCGCTTTTTATTTTATTTTACCGTTTAATCCCCATTTATAATTCATGTATCCCTCTCCCAACAAACAATTCTTGTAATAATTTAGTGCACATTTATTTTATTTAATTTAACTGTCACTTACACAAAACCCAAAAAATCATTTTTAAACTAATAATTGTAAATCATTTTTAAACCCGTAAGTCGACAAAGCTACGAAGCATCGCGATGACCACACATGCACACATGTACGCTTGATCCTGGGCCTTCGTTGAGCCTATTTCGATCAATTGTCCCAATTGGTCGCCTTAGTAGACTAGCCCACTTTGCTAGTACACATGTAATTTAATTATTTTATACTTAGGTTGTATGGGCTTTGTCGATTTTATTTGTGATTTACAATTATCTCAACCTATTCTTTCTCCATTCACCAAATACTTAAAACACTTTTCAATAAAAACTCGATCCAACGTCGAGTCTTCTTCTCAAACCTCGATCCAACGTCGAGTTATTTTCAAAAATGAATTTCTACAAAAAAGGAACACTTGGATAAGATTTGTTTTAATGGTTAGAGGTTAGCCCAACGATTAAAACAAATCGAAGTTTCTAATTGATTAGAGGGTAACCCAATAAATTGAGAAACATCAAATCCATGTTCTAAAATAAAAAAAACATGGTGCTATGGTATTTAAGTAAATCGTTAGAGGATAGCCCGACGATTTAATTAAAATGTAAAGTATTTGGGCCATTAGAGGGTAACCCAATGACTTAAATACTTTATTCCATACACTTAATAAAAGTGAACTTTGTTTCACCTCACTCTTTTCATAATAAAGATTTTGGATGAGAGATGATCGGTTGACCTCAATCACCAATCTCGAGTATTGAATCAATCTCGAGTTAGAGGACATCCCAACGTTTTGGTACTTGTCATCCACCATTTAAAATCAATTCCAACACACTCAAACTTCTTTTGTACGCTCCAAGCACCATTTACCTTTAAACCCTTTTCAAGATTAGACATGATTCATTTATAATTGAGATGTTCTTTCCTCTATTCCCAAGGTTTTCGACTTCTCCACTTGAGTACTAGAGGTGTTCTCAAACCCTCCCTCATTTCGGTGCGTAGTCCTTTATTCTTTATCACACCTTGTGGACGTTAGACGAGTCTTCCTTTAAAAATGACGACTTGTCTTTTCATTTAAAATCAATCAACAAACAAACATTTTCTAGAAGAACTACGGAGTTTTGACTTTCCCATTGCACGAGGGAATACGTAGGCACGCGGTTTCTAAACCGTGTCAAACTCAAAAATAATAAAAACATTTCTTCTCTCCTTCTTTATCCTTTTAAACCTTAGAAGATCGTAAAATCTTTACACTAACACACAACCACACTTTGAACTAAATGGGTACCATCGAGTACGATGGATGTAAGGGGTGCTAATACCTTCCCCTTGCATAACCAACTCCCGAACCTATATCTCTTTAATTTCGTAGACCGTCTTATCCTTTTCTCTCGTGGGTTTTATCTATATTTTCCGCTCTTTTTAGAAAAATAAAATTAGGTGGCGATTTCACTGTTGTTTTTGAAAATTCATTTTAAATGATGATTTTTGAAAAACGAGTTGCTTCACTTGGCAAGTAAACCCTTAACTCCACTTCTAGTTTCCCAATTGGCTTCAATGTCTGAGCGCTTAAGATGTAAGGCGGATGCGATGTCTTCGAACTTAGGAACCTTTTCCAAACCGGTGAATGGCATTTGGTCGAGAATAGGCATCCCAAGTAGCTTAGAGAACTCTTCTAAGGTAGAACCAACCGATAACTGAAATGTAAAGCAATGGTGTTTCGGATCAAAGAACCGAATAGACATGCATCATATCTTCTTCAAAACCGAGATAACCAAATCAAGTAGATAACCATGTCTTTTGATGAATCGAGCATGGTCGGGAATTTCAAACCAATTCCTTGAGTTGAGAAGGATACCCATGAAGTTGATTCTGATAGTCTTTCTAGAAGCCATAATCCCTACAAAACAGAGCAAAGATAAATCCCTAGGTCCTTGAAATAGTTAGAAATGATATGCAATGCAAATGATGTCATGATGTCATGTTTAGCACACACAAGCAATTCACACAATGAGCCTAGGGTTAAGGCTTGCATGAGGTATAGGTGATTACCCTACCAAAAGTTCGAGTTGGTTCATCCCGTCCTATAATAGTAACCGGTTCTAGGAATCTCATATCACGATCTTCCTCAGAGGCGCTTATTTCAATACGACGCCAAGTGGTCGATCGAAAATGTCCCAAAAGTCTAATCTCAATGAGCGTAGCATCGAGTATCAACCAACCCCGGTCTACACCAAAGCCGCCATCTCACTACCTTCTAATGGCCAAGATGGGTCAATTAAGGTTCTAAAAGTTTAGTTAGCGCTGATGACACCACGCAGAAGCCAAATACTATCTTCAACTTGGGAATGAAGAGTATCGGACAACCAAAGTGTCACGCTAACGTAGCCATCATGTTGACCGCAGTAGTTATACATCTAGCGGTCGCGATGATCTAATGCTACTTACCTAAAAGGAAACCCGATCCGTGTAGGATCCCCAACAATATAATACCCAAGCAACCCTTAAAGATAAAGCATACAATTCAAACAAAGCATTAAAGGTTATCTAGAAATCCCTAAGGCAATTCTCTTTTGGTGTAGTCCTCAGCAGAGTCGCCACTGAATACTTGAACTCGACTTTGTAGGATTTTTGTATCCAAATGTGCGGATAGCAAGAGTCGCCACCGACTTTTATTTTTATCCAATTAAGGGAAGGTAAAAGTAATGTAAAAGACCTTCGTTAGATTCTCGAGTTCGGAGAATGGTTATGAAAAGGGAAGGTATTAGCACCCTTTCCATCCGTAGTTATCTACGGCTCTTAGTTGCTCTAGATCACTTTTTAAAATTGCTTTCGTGTGTTTGACAAAAATGTTTTGAAAAGGCATTTCGCTTTGACTTTGTAATGACTCACGAGAGTGTATACAAAGTGTTCTAAATGTTTGTTTTGAAAAGAATTTGAACTTTGAAAAGAGTGTGGTGTGAAAAGCATTTGATAGAGCAAGCAACTAAAAGACTTATTTACCCACCGTAATTGGTCGCTTTTTGTACTTCTACATTCCTTTAGAATAGCGCTAACCATACCATTAGTTAGTAGGTAGCTCCATTCGCTGGATGTAAGCGGACATTCAAGGGACATCGGATGGTCATAGAAGGCAACTTGTAGGAAGTATCCCAGCACATTCGAATGGACTATCATCATTTTCGAGGCGACAATCGAGGGTCAAGATCATGTATTCGGAGGCGACATCGTGGGTCTTATGATCTTTGTATCAAGGGACTATGATGATTTGTTTGAAGGCGATGCTAGAATACCTCTACGCTCGAGGGACATGACCATTTGAATCGAAAGGCATCGAGAGAGAATTACCCTAAGGGGTGCGTGTGTGAAAGAAGTGTGTCAAATTCGGATATTTTATCTTGAAGATTAGTGTGAGCTATGTCCAATTATTATCTTGCCATACACGCCTAGTTACTAGCAATTGATAAGGGTGCGAAAGTAAATGCGAATGTAAAATGCGGAAAGGTAAATCCTACGCTATTACATGGCTTTGGGGCGTATACATAATTTAAACTTATGGAAAATAAAAGCCTAATTAACTATTACAACCCATGAGCAATTACATTATTGGAAAAATAGAATGATAAGAGAAAAAACGTCCGAATCGGAGCAACCTGTGAAAGAATAAGAAAATCGGGAAATATGACAAAATCGAAATAAGAGAAGATGTTAGAAAAAATGCAAATTTTAATATGAGAAAATTAATATATGCTGGAAATAAGATAAATATATTAAAATAATTTTTTGGGATTTTTTGGAAAAGATTTAATAATTAAAATGCAATTTATAATGATTTAAATGCTAAAATAAAAATAAAATAAATATGCATGCAAAATTATATTTTTAATTTATTAAATTAAATAAAGGTTTTAGAAAAATAATGTAAAAAGAAAAATTTTTGGTAATTTTAAATGCGAATAAAAATCATGAAAACAATTAAAATTGAATGCAAAATATTGAAAATAATGAAAATAGGAAAATAGAGTTTTGTAAAAAGAAAAAGGGATTGGTCTTGCCAGATTCGAATCGAGACCTTGTGTTCAAACTTTGAGACCCAACACGACCACTACACCATACGCCAAGATCCGTGTTTGAAAACGGACTTAGTGGATTTTCACACGCCGCCTTCAGATTGCCTCCTCCTTCGCGCCGCACTTCATCTTCTTCGATTTGAATGTTGGCTAGCCGGCCTTTCTTCGACGCCACGTGCATCGCTACATGGAAAATCAAGCACAAGTAATATAAATGCATTGTAAATACATGATTCGATTCCAGGCATCGTTCCGAATTCATTGGTCATGGTCTCATGGTCCAATTTTTCCTATTTTGTGAAACCCTAAAACGGCACAGGAAACCCTAACAATGGCAATACGTGTTCCCGACCATGGAAATTCGATTAAAGCACCCAGAAAGCTTGCAAACTCATCACTAATCACAAAAACAAACACAAATCAAGTTAATAATGCATGAATGATAGAATTCGAATTTTGAAATTTCAAGAACAAACCAAATTCTTTTCGTGATTCTTGATGTTTTGAGAGTCAGGGTCCTGATCGATTCGAAGCCTCAAGGAACACAATGGAATGCTTGAATTGGTCGAATCGAGCAAAACTAGGGTTGCAGCTGCTTCAAGTGCACGAAATTTTGACTTTAGGTTAGGTTTCGGAGCAATTTTTTCGCTCTTTCTTGATAGGTATGCATCATGTATTTATATCGATGGATTTGGGATTGAATTTGGAAAGAATCAATCAATATTCAATGGAAATCAAATTTGATATTTCCATGAAAATCAAATCTTCAAAGCTTGATCAATTTCAATCCAATCTTGCCTTTCTTGCTCCAATTTCGAATTTGTCGGCATTTGTGAGTTAATTGGACCTTAAGGAAAGAATAAAATCAATCTTTGCTATTAATTTCAATTTTATAATTTATTTTAAGATTTAATTTGCATTTAAATGAATAAATTACAAATTAAATAGAAAAATAAATCAAAAATTCGTGGCTTTGGCTTGACACTCCTAATTGCTTGAGGAACAAGTTAGGATGAAGAAAAGTAGGCCCATTTGCAAAAGATTTGATTTTTTGAAGTATCTCTCTTTGTGCATTCTTCCAAAATTGCCCAACTTGTGGATGGTGTAACTTGCTCAATTTTCCGCATTTTTGAGTGTTCTTGGACTTTTTGGAAAGCTCTAAGAGTCCTCTAACCAATGTCTTTGGTCTCATCTCAATTGGAGTTACCATGCTCAATATATCTTCAAAACAAAAAGTTGACTTTTGTTGACTTTGAAAATGACCTGTAATGTTTTGAGCTATACCTCTCAAATGAAGCATTTTCTGGACATTCTTGTGAGACATGAAGTTGTAGAGAATTGAATTTCCTTCAAAACAAGAGGTGGTGGAAAAATTTCTGATAAAGTATGAGAAAGTTATGATCAACAAAGTTCATTGACTTTTCATCTAGAAACCCTAATTTAGAAAGTTTGACTTTGGGCAAATCTTGAGTTTTCTTGATGAATCATGATCAACCCTTGATCAAATGATGTATGTAACTTCAAAATGAGGATGTTGACCAAAAATCAGAAGTTTTGACTGTATGTTGACCACAATTGACTTTTTGTCCAATACACCCGATTTTCAACCATCCGAGCAATTGTTCGAGGAAACTTGACTGAAGCTTGAAACTTGACATGGAGAATCTTTGAAGCATATGAGGAGGCATGAAGGCCATTGGAGATGTTGGAACCATCTTGACTTGAGAGATACCAAACCCTAGTTTGGGTTGATTGTCTAGGAGAGAGTTTGTCCGATCAACTCTCGAGGAACTCGAGTATGGATGTATGAAATCTCTCGAGTAGATGAAGGGCAAATTTTGGGGTATGACACGCGCGTGTGTGCTTGCGTGCATGTGCTAAGTGTCAAATGGTGTTGGGATCAGAGATGACAAGTGATGGAAAGCAATTCAAATTACACATTATCAAGTCACGAGATGCTTCAAATTGTACACATACAACATCTACATGAGAACTAGTTAAGAACTTAACCTAGAATGCAACTAAAAATGGAATGGAGCATGGTTGATGCATGAATGCAAAAGAATGAAACCCATGGCATAAAAATATGTGGAAGGCAGTATCTATAATGAAAGAATGCATGATCATCATATACATGTTCATCATTTACAATACACAAACAAAAGCAACTAGGAAAAGTTTAAACATGCATCTAGAAGTGTATGGCGAAATGTGCTTGAAAGAATGTGTCCTAACATGTTTGTGTCAAGTGTTGTGGACAAATAAAATGGATGATGAGGATGTAAACATAATGCTCACATAAACACAAAACAATTATCAAATCATACTCTACAACCATTCATAATGCAAATGCAAAGGTTAGTAGTGGAAGAGATTGATTCTAAACCCCAGAATTAATTGTAAATGAACAAACAAGTGAATGAGTCAATCATGGTGAAGAGGCAAGATAGGAATGTAATGTAACACACAAGGTCAGTAGCTTAAGACCTTGGTAAACTATAAACAAAAGCAATTCAAACTAAACAAAAGGCTCACGCACACAAGTTCATTGAATGCTAAACTAGTTAAACATGACACTTTAAGAAAGATTTAAACAAAGTGGTTTCAATTGGAAAATTAAAACCATGTGTGACTTGTGTTGTTAGTGTTTTTAAGTTGGCATTATGTTTGGTAAAACTAGGCTTTAGCAATGTCATGATAGATGTCATGACATTCAGAGATTGAAGATAAATCCCACCGCTAAGGATGGTAAATGGACAGCTTAACCGAAGCTAAAGTTCAGGGAAATTTCGCAAAATACCGATGTCATAACAGTATGTTATGACATTCAGGTGACATTCTGCTCGCATAACTGCTTGTTCCTAGATTTTTCGTGAAGTTTGTTGAGTGCTAAATATTGTTTTTCCGTTATTAGAAAGCATGCTCACGTGGTTACTAGGTTAATCTTAATTAAACCTAAATTGGTTGTTGAAAAGACCATGTTTTTAGGATTAAATTATGAACCCTAGCTATCTTTATGGAAGCCCAAAACCAAGTTTCGTGGATCGCTTCTATAAAAGGAAAAGAACCCTTACAACCGTGTTGCACCCTTTGAATGTATTGAAGAGATAGCAGCTTGTGTTTTGTGTAATCGTTAGGATTAGTAACTTGATATTGTGTAATTCTAGTTTCTTCGTGAGCCAAGCAACTATCAATTGATAAGTGCATTGACTAGGATTTATCAGGGTAGTTTATCACTCAAAGCTTTAAAGCACGAGTGTTTGTCTCTTGATTGAAGCTTTGAAGCAAGATCAAGATATTTTATTGAAGTGTGTCTTGACAATTCAATTAGTCAATAGGTTGATATCACCGTGATCGAGGGGAGTGAGTAGGTACTCGATCTAAGTAGGACTTAGGTTGAAGTTGCATTGGGTAGGTTTTTGAAGGAGATAAACTGTGGTTTATTCTTGAATTAATTCTACTAATAGTGAATTTCCTCCCTAGCTTGGTAGCCCTCGATGTAGGTTTGTTGAACCGAACGGTGAACAACTTATTGTGTTCTTTATCGCTCAGATGCATCGTGAAGTGTTAACATAGTGTCGACATCGTGTCATAACATTCTCGTGACATCACGATCCGCTGCCGTGAATTTCATGTGTCATAAGTTTAACTCGTGATATGATTAATGAGCAACCAAATGTAGAAGATAAAGCTCCATACACAAACAAATCACCTATTTAATGGACAAAATCATCCAAAGCAAGATACCACCTATCTTAGATCAAATATCATTGATTAAGATTTGTAGGAAGGAAAGATGTCTTGTATGTCATAGGGTGATGATAACCCTCACAAGATGCTTGTCATGAGCTTAAAGTAATGTCAATTGAAGTGACATGCCCCAAAAGTCATGAACCTATAATCCTCAAGGTATGTTTCAAACAAACAATAAGAAAAAGGAAAAGAAAATCTAGCTCTTCTAGGTCATCATGATGACATTACAATTAAATGCACGCCAATGAATCAAAGAGCATTGGGTTATTGATTACATAATGCACAAGGTCAGAATTAAAACTCAAATATCCAATTGAATTGATTTCTAGAACCATGCATGATGCATACAATACAAGTGGTAGAACCATAAGCAAAAGTTGGTAACATTCTAATCAACAAAAGTTGCACGTGCTTGAGCAAATTAGGGGCTTAAATGAATCAATCACACTGGAATCAAGTCCCTAAATATGCTATAAGGATGGAGTAATGGAGTGAGAAGTAGATCCTTAAAGAATTTCATGAATGCATTCCTCACCTTACAATCCATGCACAAGAATGCAACAAATAAAGCAAAGATCAAAATCTTAAACCAGAGGGATCAAGATGATCCTTTGAGGTCAAATGTCTCTCAAGTCTTAGAAGAATATCCTTGAGGTTATCATTCCCCCTAAACATCAATTAGAAATACAAACTGTACAAGAGAAAGGGGCAATGAACCAATGCATCAACAATCTAGGGTTCTAAGAACCATGGAAACTTTGTGCTCAAGGTAAGAACTTAATGACTTATCATGGGATTTTCAATGAATGAAATAATGTCACATAATACTAGAGCACTCAAATGATCATTACATACCCAAATCTTGGCCTTAAATCATGTCCATAGGCTTCACAATTGAAGTTGGATCCCAATTACACTAGGCAAAAGCATGTTCACTTTTGAAATTCCAAAAAAATAGGAAATGGAAGATAAAATTCAAGTAAAAATGAAATGAGGGGCTCAAATCTCTTACAAGTCAGGGACATATCCTTGCCCAAGTTGAAAAGTCATGGAAAGGTCAAACAAAATTCAAATAGTCAATACTATCAATATTCATGCCCATATGACCAAACAATAAGAAAAGAATGGTATAAAATTCAAAAGTTAGAAATAAAAATCTATAAAACTGGAAACAGTGACTCAACATTCTAAACATGATTAAAAATATTTTTGGCATTTTTAATTTTAAGGAAAATGGTGAAAACAAATAAAATGCAAAATGGATAATGCAAATTATGTATTTAATGCAAAATTTGATTTAATTATGCAAGAATGACAAAATTGTAAAACAAAATCAGAAATTCATGAAGTATGATTCAAATGAGCTGGGATATTTTTATTCATTTTTATATGCATGGAAGTATTTTTAATAATTTAAATATGCATGAAATGCAATATAATGCATGAAATTGTTAAAAATGGAAAATGCAAGAATTTGAAATAAAATTCAAAATGCATGGGATATGATTTAAATGGGTCAAAATATTTTTTATAGATTTTTTGTATGCATGGAAGTATTTTTTAATAATTTAAATATGCATGAAATACAATATAATGCATGAATTTATTTAATTATTCAAAAATGCAAAAATTATCAAATAAAATTCAGAAACTCAAAATTAATATTATGAAAGATTCAAAATATTTTTTGTGGAATTTTTTTTAACAATGGAAAATATTTTTTTAAGAATTTTCAGTGAAAATGCAATTAATTAAAGTCAGAATTTATTTAAATGATCAAAATATTTTTAAAAAATTGGAAAAATTCCACAAAATATTTAAAATCATTTTGAGCCTATGGTATTTTTTTTGGAATTTTTGGATGATTTTTGAATGTAAAATTAAATGATGCAAAATGCTGATTATGAAATAATAAAATGGAAATTCAAAAATTGTATGGACCAATCAGACACGCCACCACATCGCCTTCTACCTCTAGCAAGCCCTAAAGACACGCTTTTTCGGGCCCATGCATGCAACATCACAATCATATCTCACTCAATTCTCAACCAAATTAAATGATTCAAAGCTCAAAATAAAGATCACATGGCAAGCTACAACACACAACTCAGAAACATCAAATGATCCACCACACATCAAGAAATCAAAGTGAGAAAATCACAAAATCATCCTAAACTGGATTTTCGTAACTTCATACTATGCAATATATTTCACAAACAACTGAAATTATACATCAAACCTAGTGTTTGGCCGCCTAACCATGCATACAAATCATCAAATTCATCAAATGCAAGCTAGAAATCCAGATTTGAAGTTTGAATCTTACCTCTTGATTTGGAAAATAAATCCAAATATGCTTCTGGATTTGAAGAGAAAACACTTCAAATCTTGCTCTTAGATCTTCAATGGAGTGATAATAATGAAGAGAATCCACTTCAAAGTCAGTTTGCAACCATTTCAAAGTATGAGAAATTTTGAGAAAATGCAGAGCAAAAAGTGGATCTGGAAACGAGAGAGAGAGAGAGAGAGAGAGAGAGAGAGAGAGAGTCTGCTTGCATTTGGGGAAGCTTCTAATTTATATTTGTGTGAAAATAGAGAGGGTAGCTTGGTCCTTTAAATCAAAACTGCTATTTGCAAAAAGTGGTAAAATGGCATCTTGGATGTTTGGTGCATTTCATGCTTGCTTGCTTGCGTTTTGGTGAGCTGGAATATGAGTGGATGCTTGGCTCACGTGATAGAATCCTCAAGCTTTCCAAAAATGATAAAAATCAGAAAGTGCATGCAATGTGTGTGAGCAAAATGTGCTCAACTATGCTTGGCTTTTTATGGCAAAAATACATGCTGGCACTGCTTGCTTCGAGCCCTGGCATTGTTTACTCAAACATCTTGCACAAAACAAGTGGAAAAATGCACAAACTCAAAAATCAGATTTGTGTTACCTTTTTCTCCTTCAGATTTCTCACAAATGGCTTGGGCATTCTTTGGCCTCTTGATACACATCAATAGTTCATAGCATGAGGATCAAAACAAGCTTTGTTCACTCAAAATGGAGCAAAATGAGTGAGATATGGTTCTTCAAAGTCATGCACAAACAAGGCACAATCTGGGCAGCCACGCTCGCGTCCTGACTTGCATGGACATGCATGAATTCAGTTTCATGGCCTCAACTTGTGAGCCTTGTATCTTCATCAATTTTGAACCAAATGACATGATTCAAAGTTCCATTTAAAGCTCTCATGGCATACTTCAAAATGCACGAAGTGATTTTTAAAAATTCCATAAAAATCAAAAGATATAAGCCTCAAAATTATGCCCACCACCTGTTTGTGAAAATGTCTCAAAGAAATGCCCAGAAAATGCCCAGAAGCGTGCAAGCTTACCCAGCCTTAGTCAAATTTTGTGCTTGAAACTTCTAACTCAAATATCTCTCAAATGGTGCATTTTTGAGAAATTTTACACATTAGCAATCTTGTAGTATTTTTTCCAAGCTTTCCAGAAATGTATGGTATGCAATCATTGGATAAAAATTGAGATAGTTATGAGGTGTCAAAGTTCCATAGGGTGGACACTTAGAAAAAATTTCAAACTTCAAATAACTTCAAGAATAAGTTAACTCCAATTCCTTCAATTTTCTTGATTCAATGGTGAATATGGTCATGAAAAATGGAAATGTGATATTTGAATTGATGGTTGAACAAAAGTCCACTTGGTCAACTTCTGACTTTGACTGATTTTGACCAAAATGACCATTTTGCCCCTCAGTGATCAATTAACTTGCTTCTACTCAAAATCGAGCCTCAATATTTCACCATAGATGTACAACATCATATACAAACCAGTGAAATCAAGTTTGAGTGAAAATCAAGAAACTCGATTTTACTCAAAACCCTAATTTTGCTCCATGTGTTAGAGGTAACCAATCAAGCTTCAAAACCTCAAATCTTCTTAATGTGTCGAGCAATTCTTTGAACCAAGATAACTCAAATGATAATAAGAAGGTAATACTCCAAGAAAATGACTCATCCAAGCTTCAAACTCCACAGAGGACCAAAACCCTAATTTCATCGATGAGTGCCACGATGAATTTCTCACCAATTCTCTTCAAAACATCAATTCTTGAGGGATCAATTAGACAAATGGAATGTCTTGAGGCATAATACACCATTGTGGCTTGAAAGATCCATGATATGGAAACTTGAGATTCCCTCGGCGCATGCTAACACAATCAACCTCCTTAGCTTGTGGAAGTCTTGAGAACCCAAAGAGCTTGGATCCTATCATGAGATATGAATGCAATGCAATATGATGTTTATGATGAAACATAAGCCTAAATCAAGAGGGTAAATTTTGGGGTGCAACAACACTTCGTATACATTATTGAGGACTGATACAAGAATCATTACAAAGTCAAACCAAAATATTTTCAAACAAATCACACACACACAAAAGAAAGTTATCAAAAGTGAGCTGAGCAATCAAGAGCCCGTAGATAACTACGGATGGAAAGGGTGCTAACACCTTCCCTTTTCATAATTACCCCCTGAACTCAGAATTGATAAAAGGTCTTTCCTGTTTTTTTCACCTTTCCTTTATTGGATAAAAGAAAAGTTAGTGGTGACTCTTGCTAACCGCAAAATTTGCGATAAAGCGCAAAACAAGTTAGTTCTCCCACTGTGTTACACAAGGCAACAAGAGATTCTCTAGTAAAAATAGTTGCTTCATAGGCTCTAGTTCAATAGACAAAGAATAAGACCAAAAAATATACCATAACTGCAACAAGCCTAGTTACTTTAGAGTTGATTGTTCTGATCTACAGAAGGCCGAATTAAAGAAATAAAGCTTTTAGAAGAACAACTTTAGAAACAAATTCAATAAGAGTCGTATGGAAACAGGGGATGAACTTGATAATGAAGAAAGTTCTGACAAAGATGTAAGAGAAGCAAATCTAGCGTTGATGGCTCTCACAGCATCTGATGCATAATTGGCATATTGCTCTGGTTTAGAAGCATTAGAGAAGATGAAATATTTTCTAACTTATCTCATTCTGATCTTATTTTTCCATTCAATACCTTATGAGTCATTGCAAAGATAAAACAAGACACATGAAAATTTTAAATAGATATCATGATATTTTGAAAGAAGAATTAAAGATGTCTCAAGGCAAATTTAAATCTCTTGAAAAAGATCATAAGGCTCTTTTAGATAAAGTTTCTAATAAGACATCAGATGAGCTTAACTGGCTCTTCAAAACTTTATCACACCAGGTCTTGAAATAACCAAACTTACCTCCATGGTCTATGGAGTAAGTAACCAAAAAGGAGAAGGTATATGTTATAATGGAGAATCCTCCAAAGTTCTACTCCTAAAGAAACCATCAGTTCCCTCTTCTTCAACCAGCTCAAACAAAGCAAAAAACTTATTTTGTGCCTGCTCCTGATAAGGGTAAGAACCTGATCCAATCTGAACCCAAAATTATTGAGTCAAGATCTGGTCAAATAAACACCTGAGATTTCAAAGTCAAAGGTTCTGAAGAAGTATATTCATATGACTCATAAACCAAAGGTTGAATCATACCAGAGCATAAGATTAAAATTTCAAAGGTTCTAAAGAAACCAGAACCAAGTACCTATGACTTCCAAGTCAAAGGTTTTGAAGAAACCGTAACCAAGTACCTATGACTTCCAAGTCAAAGGTTTTGAAGAAACCGTAACCAAGTACCTATGAACCAAATATTCAAGGGTTGAGAAACTAGTGTCAGAAATCTTCCAAGACAAAAAATTTATAAGCAAAAAGTATGGATTAAACCTAGGCATTACTATCATGCAAAAGCACAAAACAAGAAAAGGCCTATTAGAACTAGCACTAGAGGATTCATAAGAGTATGGGTACCTAATCTCATATTGTATTTGATGTAGATATGCTCAAAGGAAGAGACACAGCTTATAATATGAGTTCTAGGACAATGGATGGATATAAGATGCAAAATAAAGAGCACATACATTTCAAATCCCAACACTGAAAAAGGAAGAAAATGTGGATTTTGGAAGAAGCCATAATGGACATATTATGGCTATGAATTCTTTTGATTCTTTGGTTTCTTCACCATCCGTATGCATTATTGGAACAAAGTGGTATTCAAAAATAAACTAGATGAACAAAAAGAAATGATAAACCAAAGAAAAATAAAACCTTTATTTATCGCCTAAGTATTCAATAAAAGCATTTGAAGAAGTTAAATCTTGAACACCGATTATATCGTAGTAACTCCGCAGATTCTATGTTATCATAACAATAAAGGAGGTTTGCAGCAAGAAGGATAAAAATATTCTTCAAGAGGTAGGTTCTTTTGTTTAACCTTTCAACTTCCGTGCATGGTATATTATGCGTTGTTTTTCTATGTGAGAGTAGTTCACTTAATAATAATTAAGGGAATTTTATGTGTCCGAAAAATTCGGCTAGTCGAATTATATAATGTCGACTATGTCTGTTAGAGTTGGGATAAAATTCCACTTGTAGAAACTATTAGTTGATTGGTGAAACCAAGTATTTTGAGCCAAGTAAAGGAAAAGTAACTTGTTACTCTTTATACATGAGAAATATGATTCATTTTATCCTAACTCTAATCAAAGATAGTCTCGCTAAGCATTGCATAAAAATACTCTAATTAATATATCATCTAGATGATTGTCAAATGTGTGAAAACATGGTGGTTATTGAAGGTGCGAAACATAACAAACGGGTTTGAATTGAGTTGCACTAAATATAGTCTTTTTCAACTCAATACACAAAGATAACAAGTGAATAAAAATAGATGAACACAATTATTTTTATCATGGTTCATTGTTAACTAAGTTAATCTAGTATACCCTACAACGTAATTTGCCTTATACACAAGGACTAAATCCATTATAATCAACCGGATTACAGACAACCACAATAAGTATGATCGACCCTATTGGAACCCCCAATAAGGTTGTTGATTATTATTGCAAACTAATATGATGACCGCATCCAAAGTCTTCTTGAGAATCTAGACTACACAGAGTCTCTCAAGACACCTATCAACAACAATTGATTACAAATATGTGTATACAGAGACGCTTCTACACAAGCAGATTACACAAAATTTAAGTACAACAACACAAAAGTCTTGATAGAAAGATATAAGCAACAACTCCTTGCTTATTTACAAAATATACAAAAAAATTATCTACATAGTTTTTGTGCAGTGGTTTAGTGTAGTTTTGTTGAACTGATCCATCTATTTCAAATTCTTCCAAGTACTTCTTTTATAGCTGAAAAGGAGATTCGTTGGACGGTAAAATAGGAAATACAAATACATATGTATTAGTCCTAACAATCATGGTGATACCGGTAGACAATATTACAAAAAGGTATGTCATTGTGCCACTCTAGAGAGTAGAGTTCACAATATACTTTTGTACTTTTATACTCACCATCACATGCAATCTCTTAGTCTTGATCTTTGTCTTCTATGTCTTCAGAGGCTTATGATATATTTTTTGATTAAGCATGTTGTAGAAGGATCAAAACTAGTATCTTCTAGAACCTAAGTCCGTAGAACCTCTCAGGGCTTCTTAAGAGAACTTTTTCCTTCTCAATCATCATCACTTGGTCTTTATAAAGAATGTCTTCAGATCTTCATAACTTTGTTCAGCAGAAAATTTATCTTCAGCATCTTCAAAACTTGAAAGATCAGAAGTAAAACTTTAGAAGGTCTCCAAAGCTTTCTTGAGTAAGTCGCGATCAGAAGCTCTTTTACTAACGTTCCTTAAAACCGTTGCATAAGATGCGTTCCTTAATCTTGACTTAACTTTGTAACACACTAAAGGTATTCTTTTAGAGTGTTGAGTTCAAAGTCTGGTGACACCACACACCTTCTTACTAGAATCAGAACCTACATGACAAAAGCCACGCCCTAGACAATAACATGTTATAGTACACAAATGTTCTTAAAGATAACATGTAAGGTTAACATCAAAATATAAGGCCAGATGTATAATCAACTTTTCTCTCACATATTAAACTTTGTTCTCACAATTATTGTTTATGTTGTATGCTTAAATAATCTAGTTTAACTCCTTAGAACTAAAACATTGTTAATATATCTTCTCTAGAGATGTGTGTGTTTCTAGATCAAGTATTATTCTATGTTAGTCAGAAGTAGTTTCAGGCAAAATTTGATAATCTAACTCCGATGAAAAGTAACTTTTGAATTACTTCAAACACTAAGATTTGAAATGGATTATTTAATACTAATATCACTAAGTAAAAATTATGTTGTCATGTAACGACACATGTCTCTCTTCTCTCTGTAATTATATGCAAAAATTATTTAAAAAAATAATAAATGTAAATTTATAAATTTGATATAGTTAATAAAATATAATTACATATTTAATTTTAATTGATGCATATCATATTGGATAATTAAACCATAATCTTATCAAAATAATTTGAAAGATGTACACTTCTTTTTTCCTCAGTAAAGTAGTCACAACCAAAGAGAATTTCTCAATCCATTTCATTTTGAGAAATTAAATCCTATGCATTTCTTATAATGGTTCTCTAAAATTGAAAGTATATTTTGGTACGCATTATATTTTGAAATATTTATGTTAAAATTAAATTTATAATTTTCGATTTCAAACCGGAAGTATATTTTTGATTTTGCGCATGACAGTAGCAGAAAAATGAACAAAAGCAACAATTGGAAAAATTATACACATTAGAAAATGAACAAACTATACAAATTATAAATTGAACAAAAGACCAAAAATGCTATCCAGAATGCATTTCAATGTAATCCAAATAATGTTATCCAATTAATACGGATGGTAATACAAATTCGATACAATATAAAAACAAAAAAGTAAAATCAAAATACAAATGTATGATCAACCTAAACCATCGCAGATGGCGGATGATAAACCGGTTTGTCACCCTCGAGGCGCCCCTCCCGCCTCCCCGTATGACAGGGCACCCTGAGCCTCCACCATGATGGCCTCCAAAACACCTCTGACATCAGATCTATCAGGTAACAACCCTCTGGAAATGTCATCCCGCGCAAGCTCCATGATACGGTGGCACCTAGGCAACACGTCTTGACCATGATCCCTCCTTGCCTGCTCCTCCTCAAGGATCTCCTGATGAACTGGCATGGATGGGTTCCCTAGAGCATCCTCTATTATGTATGGATGGGACACCTTGAAGAACCATATCATATAACAGTACTCGTAACTCTAGTCGTCTGGAGCCACGGTACTCCTGGCCTTATCAGGTACAAGATGATTCTCAAAATCATCAAACAGAGCATCCATGTCCCTTTTCTTCATTGTAGAAGGAGCACATACAGTAGGATCCCAAGGAACAGTCTAGGTAAATCGGAATGACGCATCACCGCTTAGGCATATAAGGAGCGGTCTTGTGAGTCCCGCAGCCAACCAACTCAAATAGCGAAACCTCATCAAACGGTATCGCCTCACGGTGGTCAACGTGAATCAAGTGAATGTCCTTATGAACTAGTCGGTCCAAGTAAACTTGGAACGACTGTATCTCCTGGTTCCCTCTGAGTGGCTCGTATGCACAGGCACGCGACATATCCTTAGTATAACCCGAAGCAAGTGACCATCCTAAAATGCGGGGGAAGTGTTGTAGGATTCATCCCTGAAATAATAAAATTAAATCAGTTGGTTTCAGAATCAAAATAATTAACAAAGGCCACTAAGAGAAATAATTTATACCGTCATAAGTGACATATTGTCGGTCATCTACCTCGTATTCCACTTAATTCCCTCATCCAACTTGCTATACGAATAAACCAAGCAGGCAGCCCCCCAGTTCCACCAATTGATTGCCTCAGAATCAGCAAAGTACCTAAGGTACATGATGTCAGTGTAAGTGGCACTAGTGTCCACAAAGATCTGTGTGCCAACAAGATACAAGAGGTATGCTCTCATGGCATACCCCCTGTGAAGGGTAACCTGCTCGGCATCACCATCAACTGTTGTAGCATGCGTAAGCTCATCCCTAAATACCGTAGTCAAGTAGTTATACCTCATGTGGCAACCAAGTGTCTTATCAACCTCCTTCAAGGCGCTATCTAGGGTAACTCCCAACATCTCAACCAACAAAGTAATAGCCTTCTCTTTCTCCATCTTCTAGTGATCCATAAAAGCCCCTCTGATCAGCAGGTGAAGTAGACACGCGACATCATCAAGTGTGATCGTTATCTCATTATATGGTAGATGAAACGACGATGTTTCATGGTGCCACCTCTCAACAAAAGTGTTGATCATTCCCCAATTGACCATGCTATATCTACAGAGTGTTAAGTCTCGCAACCCTGTAAGACGTAGAAGATCATCAAACCATGGCTCGGGAAGGGTAACAAGTCTGTTGATCTTTCTCCCACGATTGATGACCTTAAGTGTATCACGCTTCTGCAAAAAAAAATTCATAGTTAGAATTCATAATAATATTCATAAGAAAATTCATAACTGTAATATAAATGTAAATTTCATACAAGTGCATCTCATATATATCTAGCCACATGGGTGGGATAAAGAGGCAGAAGTGATAAATCTGAAGGCCCCCCTCCAAAGACCTGAGGGGACTGCGCTCCCGCCGGTGCCTCCGGTACCTCTGGTGTCTCGGGTGTCGTCGGTCCCTCGGGTGCGACCGGTCTCTCAGGTGCACCGGTGCCTCGAGTGCCACTGGTGCCTCGGCTGCCATTGGTTTCTCAATTATCGTTGGTGTAGTAGCAGGTCTCACCTTAGATGGTTGCGCCTGTGTACTGGATGATGATCTCGTCTCAAATGTCCTAGGTGAGGATATGGGTCTACGGGAGGACGGGTGGGGAAGGATGCATTGAAGAATCATGTCTGCTGCGGGAGGACGGTGTAGAAGGAGTAGAATCAGAAGCAGCAGAATGTGCATCTAGTATGGTTTGTCCAGATGTCGTAGGAGGCTGGGTTGTCTGAATCCTCTCTCTCTACACAGAAGCATGATGTGGAACTTTCATGTGCCTCAAAAGTGATTGTCTCTTATTCATATATCCTGTAGAAGTAAGAAAGAAATGTTAGCATATGGTCTAAAGTGCAAAATAGAGCAAAAAAACATGTGCAGACAAAAACCGTATTCGCGTTAAAAGGTGACGCGCCTGAGGATGCGAACGTGAGTTCGGATCTTCTGGTACGCAACGATTTAAATCTTTTGATTTGTTTATAAAGATGCCGCGAGCATCAAGCTTTATTATTTTCAACACAAGAAAAATGATTTGATGATTATGAAAAAGGGGAAAGCTGAAATACCCTCAATTGATATTGGTATGCGTATAGCGCAAACTAGACATAACGCATTGGGGAGATTCTGAGTAAGGGGGATTGTTATATAAAGGGAATAGATGGAGCACCCTAAATATATGTAGTTATCTACAGCTTTATATATGAATACGTTTGATATGTTTGTATGTTTTAATTGCTATTTCTATGATTGGGAAAGTTTCTCCTTTGGATTTTTAGAAATAGTAGATTTTGTGGGATTCTAGTGTTTGTTATTATTGTGCTCGCAAAGATCTGTGGATCTTCTGCATACATATCCCCTAGTGGGAATCAGAGCATTTGTAGCTCGGATCTACAAGGTTCTATGGTTTGTTTGGTCTGAGGGAGATAGAAATTTGCTCGGCAAGGATGAGACCTTGTGCCTACGTATTCTCAAAAGGATGTTGAGAAAGTCAGAGAAATCGTAGTTCCCACTTATGCTAGTGGAAAGCAACGGGATGTTAGTAAGAGACAGACAAATGTCATCTTAATGAAAAATGTATCTAATCTATTTCATCACATACATTTTTTGAAAAAAAGTTTGATTGATTGAAATCTTTCGTCGTAAGTATTAGGTGTTTTGCTTGAGTATACAAGCGTTACCACTTACATGTTTAAGAAAGATGTTTAAAAAAGATGATCGATTCTTTTAACTGTAAGTATTGGGTGTTTTGCTTGAGTGTACAAGCGTTACCACTTACAATTAAGAGATGTTTTTGTTTGAAAATAGTTTTGAAAAGTTTTCGACTGTATGTGATGTAATGGATGAGATACTTCTTCCATAGAGATGATAGATGTCTAAATCTCAAGGAGAAATTGATTGGATTAAAGGGATGCTTTTAAGAAGCTCATGGGTCCTTGTATTGTTAGCCCAAGAGGAGGCATTCCGAGGGTCATCGAGGGTCCTTGTATGAAGCTCAAGAGGAAGCTATAGGGTATGGCTGGCTTTGGCTTGAAAGGGATTTCACCGAGAAACCATCCTTTTCTGAATAAGAGCAATTTCACCGGGAAATTTTACTCTCTGGGGAATTTGAAAGTGATTTCACCGGGAAACCATCATTTCAGGGTTCTATCTTAGCGCGGGTGATTCTTTGTATTGGAAGCCCAAGAGGAGGCTGTTAAGAGATTTCCTGTCTCTTCCATTGTATGATGCCCAAGAGAAGGCTAAACTCAAAGAGGAGTTCTTTTGAACGAAGCCCAAGAGGAGGCCGACTCAAGGAGTGTTGTCTTATATGAAGCCTAAGCGAGGCTAACTCGGGGAGAGTTTCTTTGTACAAAGCCCAAGAGAAGGCTAAACTCTGTTGGAGATAAAAATATCTTGTATGAAGCCCAAGCGGAGGCTAAACTCAATGAGGATGAGTTGTCTTGTATGAAGCCCAAGCGGAGGCTAAACTCTGGGAACCTATTGATTAGTCTAATTGTTATGTTATTATTAGACGGTTTGTATAAACAGGTGTGTGCGTGTGATATGTATTCACAGAAGTTTATGAAGGAAATATAAACAATGCATGATGTTTATTTACAGCAGTTTATGAAATATAAACAAGTGTTTGTGAACGAACGTTTAAAACGAGCGCAACTTGATTATTCACAAGTTTGTATTGTGTACAAGGAAATGAATATGTACACGAACGAGTTTTTATGTACAGAGAAAAATGGATGTACATAGGAGGGTTGGGACTTACACCGTAAGGGAGGCCCATTGATTTGAAAGTAGTTTCACAGGGAATAATGCTCCTTTCAATGTCAATGGTATTCAGTAAAATGTAGATGAAACGGAAATAATTGATCAAGTTTATCTAAAAGGTATCAGATTATGTACGATAAAAAGAAGTATCCGTGTTATGTAGATGAAAAGTTTGTTTTTGAAATATCCGTGTTATGTATGATGAAAAGTTTGTTTTTGAAATATCCGTTATGTATGATGAAACTTTGTAAAAAGTATTTGACAAAAGTTTGATATGTACAAAGAAATATTATGTACATAAAAGAATGTTATGGGACTTACACCATGATGGAGGCCCATTGGTCGGAAAGAAATTATACTCGAGAATGCTTCTTTCGAGCCAATGGATTCGCGATAGACAAACGAATGAAAACAAATGAAAGAAATTTGTTTACGCTTGAATATTAACAATGATAATTTGAGTATGTACAAGTAAAACTAAGTATGTACATAAAGGATTGGGACTTACACCATAAGGGTGGCCCATGATCGATCGAGAAATTCGAGAGAAGACGAAATCGCTTTTATCGCTTTAAATCGGATCGATCATGGTAAAAGATGCAAGTTTGATGAAATGTTTTGAAAAATGATTTGAAAATGTTTTGAAAATGTTTTGAAATGTGAGGTTCATTTATGAGAAGTTTTGAAAAAAATCGGAAGTTGAAAACTTGAAAAATTCACCTTTAAGGAGGTTTGAAAAGTGTTCGTAACGTCTGCTTGCCCGATTAAAATTAATCGATGAAAGTTTTTTGAAAATTTTGTACTATCAAAAATAGATATATTTATTGACAAGTGTTTAAAAAATCATCTCAAAATGAGAAGTTTTGATTGGTCAAAAAAATGTTGAAAGTTTGATAAAAAAACATATGAGAAAATTGAAGTTTTGTAAAAAGAATGGTCTTGGTGGGTTTTGAACCCATGACCATGAGGTGGGGCACGTGGCAGAAAGACTTAAAGGCAAGCCAGGAACCACTAGACCAAACGCGCATCTGTGTTGAGTGGATTAAAACACGTAGACAAAAGATTGGATTATTTGAATTTTTAAAATGAAGAACACCAAGAACACGCAGATTCGGGTTCGTGTTTTTGATTTTCGCCACAAATCCATGCTATAATCCTTATTTCTCAACCAAATTGAATGAAATAAAAACCAAACTTGATCGGTTTTTCATCACGAACATGGAGATGCTTGTTAATTTCATTTATATTCAGCCTATCATGTTTTGATTTCTGGAAATCGTGATGAACCCTAAACTTAAGATTTCAAATTAAATGATGCATAGTTTATGATTCTTTGATTTTGTTGAGGGTTAATGATCGTTTTCAGTGCAGAAAAAGAATGGCCAAGAGTTTTTGTCAAAAGAATCAAGGAATCATGAGAACCATGTTCGTGTTCATACCTGAAAAAATGAGAATCGAAAACGATGATGGAGTGTTTCCAGTTGCTGTTTCTTGATCACTTAAGCACCAGCGGCCTCTAGGGATGATGTATGAGTGTTTAGAACTTCATGAGCATGCTTGGATTACTCTACTCAAGTCCACCTGCACGAGCTTGAAAACAAACTGGAAATGATGTAAATCGTGTTACAGTTAGATGTTCTTGTTTTGGATCATGTCTATGAGATATAGGGAAGGTGTATGGATGATTACAACATCAATTGATCAAGCCTAGCTTCAGTTTCAAATTCCATGGCAGTTTTGGAAGCTTATGTGCATAGCAAGTGATTTATGATTTTTAGCTTTGATCAAGTTGTTTTTAAGCTTGGAACAAGTTTAATTATGATCATGAAACATGTTAGACACCAAAGATCCACCTGATTTTATCTGAATTTCAAAAAGGCACTAATTCCTACTTTGCACTAAATTACTTGATTTTGAAGAAAGTATAGTGAAAGCATGTTTTTGCATTTGCTTTGGTGTCCATTTAGGCTTGAAATGTGATCCTTTTATAGGCAACAAGTTCTGAAATGTTAGGCAAAGAAGGACAAGCTTTTGGTGATTCAAAGATAACTTGGAGGGCAAGAATGGTATTTGCCAAAAAAGGAAACTTCCTTTTTTCACCATGTGCTATATTTTTACAATTTGATCCAATCCTTTCAATTATCACTCTAGGCTGATATTTATCAGTTCATCCATCCACTTGGCAAGGTTAGAAAGCTTCTAGATGAAGAAACACAAAATTGACCTATAATTTGATGTTTTGATCTTTGAAAATCAAGTTTCATGGAGCCTTATGTTTCAATTTCAAAAGTGTATCTAGACTCCATGGATTTGATAGTTCTTGGACATTTTGGAAAGAGTTTTCCATGATCTACAACTTTCATGTTTTGAGTTTTTTCAAATTCCAATTGGAACTAGGTGAAAAAATGGCTTGAAGTTTGGAAAAAGTAAGAAATTTCAACACTTAGAAAAATTTCTAAGTATGAAAACTTTTGACTTTTTGTTGACT
Organism: Vicia sativa; assembly: GCA_021764765.1. Classification (NCBI taxonomy): domain Eukaryota; kingdom Viridiplantae; phylum Streptophyta; class Magnoliopsida; order Fabales; family Fabaceae; genus Vicia; species Vicia sativa. Next base: position 74,379,524 of record CM038795.1, read on the forward strand.
TTTTCAAATTCTTGATTTTTTATGATCATGATGGATCATTTGAAGTATTTTGATGATGGAAAAAGTTTTGTTTTGAAAAATTTGACCAAAAGTCAAAGTTTGACTTTTCTATGCAGATGAAATTTCATCAGATGTTTCTGAAAACGACTGATGAATTCTGTGAACCTCTGTGATGTTTTGAATCCAGAAATTAGGTCAAGATGTTGTATCTAAGATATAATGACCAATATCTATCCAAAAAAGTTATTTCTTGTTCAAAAAGTTAGAGAATTCTCATGCCCGATCAAAACCCTAATTGGTCGATCCTCGATTGATCTGTGAGAGAAATGGGTATCTGATGATCAGATGTGGATATTTTGATCAACATAGATCAAATAAGATGAGAAAATCTCAAACCCTAATTGGTTATCTCTTGAATCAGATGAAAATCTGATGAAACCCTTATTTTGACCTGTGGATGCTATACCCGATTAATGTTGTCTGAACTGTTAGTTGTGCAATGATGCAAATGTAAGGTGGTATATTAGGTCAAAATTTGGGGTATGACAGATGCCCCTATTTAAGTTTCTTTAACCTGAAATATGAAGATGAATATCTTCGTTTTGATAGGTGTAAAGAGACTTAAATATCAGAATACGCAAAATTTGGACCTAAGATACCAAAAGATGCGGATGATGCAAAAATGATTAAAAAAGTTTTACCCTAAAGGATATCAAAGAAATGACACAGTGAAGGGAAATTTGTGAATACGTCCCTGTTGGGGAAAGATTGATTCACGTAAAATGTGAACATCTGCTTGCGGGAAACAAAAGATTACCTTCACCTTGTGACATTGTTTAAGGTAAGTGAAATGATATTACCAATTATCAGCTCTGTGATAGTTTATGGTAATGAATTTTGAAGATATTACCAATTATCAGCGAAGTGATAACTATAACAAGGTAAATCTTGAGAAATGAGTTGTTGCGTATTCACTTTGTGAATAAATGTTGTTCTATCCAGAATGAACCGAAAGAAAGAAGTTAATCAAGACATTGTTCCCAACGAGGATAATCTCAGCTGGCGAATGTGATAGAGAGAAGAAAATGTATTTCTCTGTTTGGGGATTCCGCCGGGGAAAAGTGATAACACGAAATCATATAGTTTATTTTACATGAAATTAACCCGTTTTGTATTATTTTGACCGATTAACTCCCGAATATTTCGAGATTGTCATTACTTTTGCGGTATTCACAACTTAGCTCAAAAAAGAAAATATGAAACAATGCAAGAAAGCATCAAAAGAATAGAAGAAAAGATAAATCTCAAAGATTACAAATTTTGTAATGTGACGGTCGAATACAATGTGCCACGACAGAAGCTATCTCAAGAGTGTTACGACCGTAACACACCCATGACGACCGTAACACGGAGCCAACACCAACCCCGCCAGTAACGCCTCACCACGACCGTAATGCACATACCGCTTATTTCAAAATACGATCGTGGCAAGTGGAATGAAGGAGTTTCAAAACTCCTTATTTCTCTCGGATTCACTCCCACGTTTGCACATTCCAACCTCAACTACCCACATTCCTATATTCATGGAGAAGTGGAAGGCAAGCTACGTGAGAAGTTTTAGGAACCAATGCAGATTCACTCATCTATAAATACCGAGACTTCAACATCAAATGATTGAGCATTTTATGATTTTCTTGTGCGGAAGCTCACTAATTCGAACCCAATATTATTTTCGCTTTAATTTTCCTCTGCATTCGCTTATTCCTTTTCATTTATTGCTCAAATAATAATTTCCAACATCAGGAAATTATTATTATAGTCTAGGATTTTTATTTAAGCTTCAGAATTCATTACTTTACCGATACCGAATCCGAGTTTCCGATTTGTGGAAGAAGGATCGAAGTATTGGGCTGCTTTATTTCAGGTTTTTATTTTGCAATTGTATTACAATATTCTTTAATTGATTAATGCAAGTTTAAATTATTATTATTTATAATGTCCAATTTATATTTGTTTGCTTTTACTTCATGTACGTTCGTTTTAATTTCCATGGCTAGCTAAACCTTTAGTGTCGGTATGGGATAGTAAGAGACATTAGGTATCTGATCAAACTTAGGCTAAAACTTTAATCAACTTAATTCTGGTTATAACTTTTTATGCTTAAAAATAAAACCTTCGTTACGAAAGTAAGAAGAGTAAATAGGTTAGATCGAGACCACGAAAGTGTGAGGTTTTTAACCGGATAGCTAAAGTTAGGCATTTGATTTAAATACAGTGAAAGCGCTTTAAACCAAATTAGAATTAATTAAGTTTCCAAAAATTACTTCTAAACACTTATAGGCTAGCGAAAGCATGTATAGGGCTTTAGACGTATAATCCGAGATAAGACCATGAAAGTGTGAGTTGAGGGTTTTTAAACTGATTAATTCTACGGACAAACTAAGTTGACCATCCTAATATGCCTAAGCCAGATTAGATCCTTTAAGTCGACTCTATTGCATACCGACCATTTCATTTTATAATTATTTTAAAAACCAATTAATTTACCTTCCTTAACCTTCCCAAAACCAAACGTGACAATTTCCGCCTTAGCTAAACAAACGTTACTTTCCGCATTAGAGTGATTACAAAGTCCTGTGGATTCGATAATCTTTTATTACTACCGCGATAGGTCGCTTGCGCTAAAGATACCTTTAGACACATTAGGTTTATCGCACATCAAGTTTTTGGCGCCGCTGTCGGGACTTTGATCTAGTCACTAGTGCACTCTTAAAGTAGCACCGCTAGGCTAAGGCAACTATTTATTTTCCTTTGTGTATGCCAAATACGCCTCAAGGCGGTACTTTGCATATACCCATTTACGATATCGAGCGTTATCTTCGACTAAGAAGACGAATTCAAGAGTACTGCACTCAACAATCTTCCGCCGTCTGCTCTTCCGATCTCGACGAGTTACGAAGAATGGCTAATCCACCTCCTCCTCCTCGCCCTCTTAAGGATTACGCAGTTCCTTCTCAAGCGAGCCTCATAACAAGCAGGCTCGCTATTGCTCAAACGATTTCGAAATGAAACCTTCGCTTCTTTCCGCTGCTCGCAGAACCGCCTCGAGCTCCTACCGACGACCCTAATCTACATCTATCCGTGTTTGTGCAAGACGCAGACATCGTGAAAGCGAATGGAGTAAACCCCGAGGCGATACGATTGCCTATTTCCTTTTCTTTAAGAGAGAGCTCTTGGCTTCAATCTCTTCCGCCAACTCAATCACCACTGGGTGAGTTGAAGAAAGTCTTTTAGCTAGATATTTTCCTCCAAGCAAACCGCTATGCTCGTAGCTAACATCAATGGTTTTAAACAAAGACAATGAATCTTTATTCAAGCATGGGAACGATACAAGGATATGCTAAGACTCGCCTCATCATGGTTTAGAAGAATGGTTGATTATTCACACATTCTATAATGGTCTCTTGTACAACACAAGATTAACCATAGACGCCGGCGGTGGCGCATCGATGGATAAACCATATGCCGGCGAACCAACTTATTGAAAGTATGGCTCGTAACAACTACCAATGGGGAAGCGAGAGAGTTAATGTAGAGAAATCTCAACCGAAAGGTATCAAGGCCGAAGTGAACAGCCTGGATCAAGTTAATGCTAAAGTGGAAGCTCTTACCCAAAAATTAGAGAACCTTTCCATCACTCCAGCAGCTACCGTAGCTGCAGTGATTCCAACTTGCGATCTATGTGGTATTCAATCACATCTTGCTCCAGAATGTCCCCTTTTGACCGGAGTACCAACCGAACAAGCTAACTACGTGCAAGGAAATCCCTACAGTAATACGTATAACCCAGGTTGGAAGAATCATCCAAATTTCTCGTACAAAAGCAACAATGCGTTGTATGCTCCTGGACAAGCTCCTGCTACACCACCTGGTTATCCAAAAGCTATCCCGAATTATCCTAATAACGGACCTAATACTTCCAACATTCCTAGGAAATCAAACCTCGAAATTATGATCGAACACTTCATTGCTTCTCAATCCCAGACCAATAAGGATGTTTTAAATCAGAACTTACATACCAACGAGCAAATTAAGCAATTAGCTAGCAAGGTCGATGCTTTAGCTACCCATAACAAAATGCTTGAAACTCGATTTCACAAGTAGCTCAACAATAGCACCTACCGCTGCTCCCTGAATATTTCCGTCAACCACAACCTAACCCGAAAGGACACGCTAATGCCGTGATACTTAGGAGTGGAAAGAACTTGACGGACTGTTGATCCAAGACTAGAAAACCCACTATGTATCAAGCAAGACAAGCCGAGTGAAACGAGAGCGACCAAAGAAAAGGAAAACGAAACTCAAGAGGTCAGAGAAAAGAGAAACCTTATGTGCCTCCACCGCCCTATAAACCACAAGTTCCGATCCCCGAGATTAACAAATTCTAAATCGATGAGCCAATTTAAGAGATTCTGGAACTTCAAACAACTAAATATCACAATACCATTCAAGCCATTACTCGATGCCATCGATGCTAAATTTCTTAAGGAAATCCTATCTAATAAGAAAAGTTAGAAGATAACGGAAAGCATCTTATCACGAATGTAGTGCTATCATTCGTAATAACATGCCTCCTAAGTAAAAGACCCATGTAGTTTCTCTATACCGTAATATTGGAAAATTCGTCATAGACAAAGCTCTATGCGACTTAGGAGCAAGTATCAGTGTCATGCCCTTATCTATTTGCAAAAGTCGAAATGGGAGAACTTACACCTACAAAAATGTATGTTCAATTAGCTGACCGATCAGTTAAGTATCCTGTAGGTATATTGGAAAATGTTCCAGTTAGTATAGGTCAATTCTATATCCCGACCGATTTCATAATTATGGACATTATCAAGATTCGCCATCCCTATCATATTAGGAAGACCATTCCTAGCCACAATTGAGCTATAATTGATGTAAAGAAGGGATTAACATTCAAGTCGGAGGGAAAAGTGGAATTCATCCTCACTCAATTTCTACAAGCACCCGCCATGAATGACACATGTTATTTACTCGATATTATAGATGAGTGCGTGAGAGATGGAAGCTAAACAAACCACATATTCAAATAATGAAAATTGAAACCCTCCGATATTCAAGATGATAATTGGCGAGAACCATATAAAGATGATCTAAGCGAAAGTCTAGCACTTACACCTAATCATATGCCATGTCCCAAGAAACCAAAACTAGAATTGAAAGTTTTACCTAAAAATTTACGATACGAATTCCTTGATACTGAACAAACTCGACCTGTAATAGTGAATTCCAGTTTAGGAACGCTTGAAACCGAAAAACTTTTAGACGTTCTAAGGAAATATCCTATCGCTAGGTTACAACATATCGACTTAAAAGGAATTTGTCCTTCAATTTGTATGCATCGTATTCTATTAGAAGAGGATTGCAAAACCTCTCGAGAACCTCAAAGAAGAATCAATCCGATCCTCAGTACTGTAGTCAAAGATGAAATCAAAAAGCTAATGGAAGCTGGAATTATATACCCGATCTCCGACAGTAAATGGGTTAGCCCAGTGCATGTCGTACCTAAGAAAGGAGGTGTTACTGTCGTGAAAAACGCACATGGCGAATCGATAACACAAAGAGTAGTTAGTGGACACAGAGTGTGCATTGATTATAGAAAACTGAACAAAGCTACTCGTAAAGACCATTTTCCTTTACCCTTTATTGATCAAATGTTAGAACGATTAGCCAAACACTCCTACCGCTATTTAGACGGTTATTCGGATTTTTCCAAATTCCTATTCACCCCGATGATCAAGAGAAGACTACATTCACGTGTCCCTATGGAACGCTCGCATGCATTTAATGCCATTTGGATTATGTAATGCTCCGCAACTTTCCAACGATGTATGATGGCCATTTCAGATTTCATTGACAACATCATGGAAGTGTTTATGGACGACTTCTGTGTGTGGACAAAGCTTTGAAGGATGTCTATCTAATTTAGAGAGTGTTTTAGAACGATGTGTGAAAGTGAACCTTTGCTTAATCGAAAAATGCCATTTCATGGTCGAGAAGGAATCGACTTGGACATGTTATTTCCAATAAAGGAATTGAAGTTGATAAAGCTAAGATAGAAGTGATTAAAGAACTCCAACCACCTAAGACCGCTCGAGAGATACGAAGTTTTCTAGGACACCTTTTACCGACGCTTTATTAAAGATTTCTAAAATTACAAAACCACTTACGGTCTATTAATGAAGGATGCCGAGTTCATATTCGATGACGATTGTCTCAAAGCTTTTGAAACCCTTAAAGCCACACTTATTTCGCACCAATCATGCAACCGCCGATTGAGGTTACCTTCAAATCATGTGCGATGCAAGTGATTATTACCAGAGGCGCAGCTTGGACAAAGGAAAGATAAGAAACTTCACGCAATTTACTACGCCAGTAACGCTAGACTCAATTGATGAATTACGCCACCATTGAAAAGAACTCTTAGCCGTGGTCTTCGCTTGACAAATTTCGTTCTTACCTTGTAGGAGCAAAATCATCATCTACACGACCACCGCTATCGATATTTACTTGCCAAGAAAGATGCAAACCGAGACTCCTCTGGATCTTGCTTTTACAGAATTTGACTTGGAAATTAAAGACAAGAAAGGAACCGAAACGTCAGTAGCGGATCATTTATCCCGCTTGGAAGGTATAAAACCGAACAAGTGCCAATTAACGACGATTTTCCGTATGAACATCCGATAGCACATATGATAAGCGACCTAGCTCAATTGGATTTACATAAACCGAAGCTAAGGAAGTCATGGAAGCCATTGACATGACCATAGGATTGCCTTGGTATGTCGACATCGTTAATTATTTAGCCGGGCGCCCACCGACTTAACTTACCAATAGAAAAAGAAATTCTTCCATGATCTCAAAAGTTATTATTGGGACGAACCTCTTTTATTTAAACGAGGACCTGATGGAATCTTCCGCCGTTGTATACCCGACGAAGAAATAGAAGACGCTATTTCCATTGTCATTCATCTCCTTATGGCGGACATGCTAGCACCTCTAAACGTGTGCCAAAATTCTCCAAGCCGGCTTTTTCTGGCCTAACCTGTGGAAGGATGTCCACATCGGCGTTAAAACCTGTGATCGATGCCAACGCACCGGTAATATCTCCAGACGCGATGAAATGCCTCAGAAAGGAATACTAGAAGTTGAAATCTTTGATGTTTGGGGAATCGATTTTATGGGACCTTTCCCATCTTCTTTTGAAACAAGTTTATACTGTCGCCGATTATGTTTCAAAATGGATCGAGGCAATAACTTCTCCTACAAATGACACACGAGTGGTAATAAAGCTTTTCAAGAATATAATTTTCCGCTTTGGTGTTCCTCGACTTGTTATTAGTGACGGTGGATCTCATTTTATTTCAAGATATTTGATAAATTACTATCTAAATATGGAGTGAAACACCAGTAGCAACACCTTATCATCCGCAAACTAGCGGACAAGTCAAGTTTCAAAGAGAGATTAAACAAATATTAGAAAAACTGCTATATCTCGAAAAGATTGGTCATCCAAGCTTAACGAAGCTTTATGGGCTTATAGGACGCTTACAAGACTCCTACTAACTACACCTTTCAAACTTGTCTACGGAAAATCTGTCACCTCCCCGTAGAATTAGAGAATAAAGCTTATTGGGCGATAAAGACACTCAATATTAACTACTACATCAAGCGAAACGCATCCTCGATTTACATGAATTGGAAGAATTAAGACTAGACGCTACGAAAACGCTAAAATCTACAAAGAACGCACTAAAAAGTGGCACGATCGCTTATCTCGGAAAGAATTTAGTGGGAGATGTCGACTTTTATTCAATTCTAGACTTAGACTTTTCCTCGAAAACTTAAATCTAGATGGTCCGTCCTTTCGAAATTACAAAAGTATTTCCTAGCGGGCGGTAGAAATTAAGGATAGAAATAGTGCCCGCTTATTGTAAACGGCAGCGGTTAAAACAAGATAATCGTATCGATAATAGAGACTATACGAATAAGCTTAAACTCGTAGAATTACCACCTATTTCCCGACTAATCCTCCATTAGTCATTTCGCTTATGACGTTAAAAAGCTCATGGGAGGCAACCCATTTTATTTGTTTTTGTTTGCTATTTTATTTGTTTGTTTTTTTGCTATTTTGTTTATTTGTTTTGGTTGCTATGTAAGTACTCTTCATCTTTTAAACTTTTATAAAGCTGCGATTTCAAAACAAACTTACTTGCTGTGATTTCGAAAAGTCTTTTCTCTTTACTTTCTCCTCTACTGCTTCCCCGCTTTACTTTTACTATGGATCCCCACGAACTTTATGGAAACCACCTTTAGAGGTAGAAACCAAAGGAGAAGATTTGAGGCTTTGTCTCAAAGAGCCATCGCTTAACCTCAGATTATGATGAACCCACTATGGACACTTTAGGCATAAGCGATGGTGTTTACTACATGTTTAACCATTAGGATGGAGAGAGCACACCGAAAAATAGGTTTATCACTTACCGAGAGCTCACCTTGAGTTCTTGAGTTCCTTAGTTTACATCCCCGAACACGGTGTCCGAGCCGAAAGGAATCATCGCTTTAGACTGTTTGGTATTGAGTTCACCTATAACCATAGGGACTTAGCTGCTTTATTAGGTTTCCCCAGTGGACCCTTAGCTTTTACCACCCCTGAGGCCGATTTATTGGATTTTGAGCTGGATTATTTCTGGGGTACTTTAATCGGAAACTATCACCCTAACCCAAAAAGCATGGATAACAATGAAATACATAACCCAGCCATCCGTTATTTCCATAGGATTCTTGCCCACACTCTGTTTGGAAAAGAACAAAATCAAAATGCTGTATCCAAGGATGAACTATCTCTGCTTTACTGTTTAAACACAGGACGCCCTGTTAATGTTGTCCCACTCCTGATGAAGACCTTTACCCGCATTAGTGAGGACCCTAATGTTCATGTCAGTGTGGGAGGATTGGTTACTATGATTGCAAATGCTCTTGGACTTCGTTACCAACTTAATAACTGTGCACCATTTGGATCAATTAGGCCTATGAATATTGATTTCTGTTTCAAAAACATGATAATAGGAAATTTAGGCCCTGCACCTTATGATTACCTGATAAGAAACGAAGTTGTTACTCTTTTTACCCTTCCGAACCATGCCCGAGTTAGTGTCCATAACCGTGATAATTGGTTGTATGAATTGAATCCACCTGACCACCCAGAGACACCAGAAACACCACAAATCATATTTTGTTACTGATAACTTCATGTCTGAAAACGAAACAGATCCTGAAACCCCTCCTGGTTACCATGACTTTACAAATATGGCTGAAGCACAAGTAGCACCTGATGTAAACCAAGGAGATTACACTACACAATTAAACACCATTCTGACCACTTTAGATGCTTATAAAACTGACATTGATGGAATAAAGAATGAATTGAAGACTATGCGTTTGGATCTTATTGGTTTGACTGACATCACAGTGGAGCAATTCTATAACATCACCCAAGCTTTAGAGATTTTAAAAGAAAAAATTGGATGAAGCAGTTCTTAGTTTTTAGCTTTTCAGTTTTTCAGTTTTTAGTTTTTAGAATTTTTCCATTCTGTTTTGTTTCTAGGTAGTTTCAAATTCTTTGTTAAATTACCGCATTTCGATTTACAAATCAATTTACCTTCTGTCAAAAAGAACAAGCTATTTAATTTGGAGTAATGCAATTGTTTTCAGTTTTAAACTTACAATCATTATTATGCTTACAATGTTTTATGGTTTTCTGCTCTATTGCAAATTAATTATCTATATTGGAATATATATGTTGAATGGATTAGCGTTATGTTTTTGTTGGAATGTCTGAGATGTTCTACTTGATATAAAAATGTTACTCTGTGCAAGTATGTTCTGTTCTGTTTAAATATGCAAAAATTGCAGCTCTTACGATCGTCATCATCCCCCAGACCGTAACACGCCCTTCGTTACGTCACTAGGTGTTACGACCGTAACACGGGCTACATCAGTAACCCTGTTAGTAGAACGTTCCCTTTTCTTCTTCCCTCAACCTTTCTCTATTCTTTTTCCATAACTCCCCAACCATCCCACTCCCTTCCTTAACCACCCATTAACTCCTTTCAACCCATCATCAATCCCTCTCCACTTTCAAACTTCCTACTATCTCCTTCCAATATATACCCATTACCCGTATCACTTTCATTCACTCATTCCTCAACCGTACCCATTCTCACTCAACAATCCTTGCATGCAAATTGCAAACAATCCCCAACCTATTCCTGGCGTTGTCCTACGTAATGGTGAGCAAGGTGAAACTCAACGCATTAAGTTTTTGAAATTCCAACGTCATGGTCTACACCCCACTAGATATGTTGACACTGACTGCCTCAGAGAACTTGGTTTACTTGAGGGTGTTCAGCGCCTTCTTCAGAGTGTCAACCTGTGGAACCTTTGTAGCCAACCCCAACCCACGTACGAGACACTCACTCGAATTCCTCGGTTCCTCGCTACATCACTCCACCGTTCAACAAACCAACTTTCGGTGTTAAGTTTCGCATATTCGGTACCGAGTACGAGTTCACTCGAGCAGCGTTCGACAAGCTGATTTTTGCACCGAGGAAGGTTCCCATCTCTGTACCGACAACTTTGGAGAAGAGTCCTTCAACCTTTGGCACCTCACCAACAACCGAGCATACTCCTATGATCATCTCAACGCCACTCAAATCCATAACCACCATACGCTATTTCCACCGCATCTTAGGTAACACAATCTTCAAGAGATAGTAACCACAAGTTAAACTCAAAGAGTTTTTCATGCATTGTGCATTCTCGGTCGAAAATTAATGCCGCACCTTTCCTCCCGGCCCATATTCACTCCATCGCACTGCAGGCGGCAAACCTTTCTATTTTGGAGGGCTTGTCACTTCTCTGGCACTAGCACTAAACCATGGTGACACCCTTGGTCATCTGCCATCCCGACCACCATTTCTGCTCACTTTAGACCATTGCAAATCAGCCCACCTCATCCACGAGCGGGACGATGGAAAGTTCCATCCAGTGATTCAAAACCGAGTTTACACTAATATTGTTTTGCCTTGCAGGGATCGTATCGACCCTCAGAACCGAGCCAACTGGCTATTCAACCTTGAAGATCCTGAAGGCCCTGCTGCTGCTCAAGAAGAACCTCATGTCGGCCCCGCTGATGAGATGTAGGAAGAACTGGATCGAGCTGTTCCCGTGCCTGACATTCCCGAGTCGTCCTCTGCTCCTCCACCTCCTTCTCTTGACGAGATCCTCCGAGCCATTCATCATCAAAATCTTGTATCTGCCAGAGCCGAGAGGGTGCATCAGGAGCGCTTCGACGCCTTACTTGCACAAAATGCTCAAATCTTAAGTGGTCAGCGCTCGACGAATGAAAGGCTTGATGAAGTGCTAAGCGAGCTGAACGCTTTGAGGATGGATGTTACATCTCTTGGACCACAGAGCACTGACTCTGAAGCTACTCCTTCCAGAAGGTCAAGAACCCGAAGCCGCCGTGGTCGCCAGTAGTTTTTCCTTTTCTTGTTGTTTTCCTTGTTTTCCGTTGTATCTTTTATTTAACCTCGCCATTATATCATAACATTGAGACAATGTTTGATATAGTGTGGGAGGAGTACTGCATTTTTAATTTCAGAACGAGTAATTTCATTTCTATTTTAGTTATATTTCGTTATTTCATTTTCTCCCCGTTTTATTTAGCCATACCAAAATTTTTCGCCTTTTATATTCGCATAATCGTTAGTTACCTACTTTAACCAAAATCTTAGTTAGAAGGCCGAGAGCGATCCAACGAGAACTATACGATTATGACACCTTCGACTCCCTACTTACGCGAATCGCTCTATTTCGTTATACCGATACTTTCGGTTTTAAGTCTTAATTTAGCCCCTAGTAGTTTATATTAGTAGTCGGCACCAGTCTTAGCACAAACCACATGGAAAGCCGATGAATATAAGTGGACGATCTCAGTAATTTATTCAGAAAAATGTTACATGATTAAAGGAAATAGCCAAGGCACCAATTAAATTGGGCGATCCTCACCCGATCGTTTAATCCAATGGATGCAGCTTTTACTAAGTAACATAAGAATCCATTGTTTAGGTGGTTCGAAGCATCCGTGCGAACTCGGTGAGGCGGACTACGGTCCGATCCCCGCATCTTACAATCGGATAAAAGAGGTTGCCACATAATTGTGCGTAAACCGTTGTGTTTTGATCGTAACCACTAACCGGCTATTCCACTACGCGTGTAAAGATAATGGGCTTAATGTGATTGCGCAAGAACGAAACCGGTGAAATAGGAGCGAGAAACCTTGAGTTGAATTATAACGGTATAATTAGGCGTTTTGTTTAAAGCGGATAGTCGTCGAGCTTGTTGCTTGTGTCATTAGCGTATCATTGTTGTTTCATTCGATTTTCTTGGCGAACTAACTTAGGATCTCTTGTAACAATTTGAAAACAAAAGGTATACTAGTTATGTGCTTATAAAACTTGTCCGATATTTCTAAATTGATTATTTTGCTTGAGGACAAGCAAAGGTTTAAGTATGGGGAATTTGATAACACGAAATCATATCGTTTATTTTACATGAAATTAACCCGTTTTGTATTATTTTGACCGATTAACTCCGAATATTTGAGATTGTCATTACTTTTGCGGTATTCACAACTTAGCTCAAAACAGAAGAAAATATGAAACAATGCAAGAAAGCATCAAAAGAATAGAAGAAAAAGATAAATCTGTCAAAGATTACAAATTTTGTAGCTGTGACGGTCGTAATACAATGTGCCACGACCGTAAGCCATCCTGAAGAGTGTTACGACCGTAACACACCCATGACGACCGTAACACGGAGCCAACACCAACCCTGCTCGTAACGTCTCACCGCGACCGTAATGCGCATACCAGTTATTTCAAAATACAGATCGTGGCAAAGTGGAACAGAAGGAGTTTCAAAACTCCTTATTTCTCTCCTGGATTCACTCCCACGTTTGCACATTCCAACCTCAACTACCCACATTCCTATATTCATGGAGAAGTGGAAGGCAAGCTACGTGTGAGAAGTTTTAGGAACCAACTGCAGATTCACTCATCTATAAATACCTGAGACTTCAACATCAAACAGACGGAGCATTTTATAATTTTCTTGTGCGGAAGCTCTGCCGAATTCGAACCCAATATTATTTTTAGTTTCTAATTTTCCTCTGCATTCAGTTATTCCTTTTCATTTCCATTGCCCAAATAATAATTTCCAACATCAGGAAATTATTATTATAGTCTAGGATTTTTATTTAAGCTTCAGAATTCATTACTTTACCGATACCGAATCCGAGTTTCCGATTTGTGGAAGAAGGATCGAAGTATTGGGCTGCTTTATTTCAGGTTTTTATTTTGCAATTGTATTACAATATTCTTTAATTGATTAATGCAAGTTTAAATTATTATTATTTATAATGTCCAATTTATATTTGTTTGCTTTTACTTCATGTACGTTCGTTTTAATTTCCATGGCTAGCTAAACCTTTAGTGTCGGTATGGGATAGTAAGAGACATTAGGTATCTGATCAAACTTAGGCTAAAACTTTAATCAACTTAATTCTGGTTATAACTTTTTATGCTTAAAAATAAAACCTTCGTTACGAAAGTAAGAAGAGTAAATAGGTTAGATCGAGACCACGAAAGTGTGAGGTTTTTAACCGGATAGCTAAAGTTAGGCATTTGATTTAAATACAGTGAAAGCGCTTTAAACCAAATTAGAATTAATTAAGTTTCCAAAAATTACTTCTAAACACTTATAGGCTAGCGAAAGCAGGTATAGGGCTTTAGACGTATAATCCGAGATAAGACCATGAAAGTGTGAGTTGAGGGTTTTTAAACTGATTAATTCTACGGACAAACTAAGTTGACCATCCTAATATGCCTAAGCCAGATTAGATCCTTTAAGTCGACTCTATTGCATACCGACCATTTCATTTTATAATTATTTTAAAAACCAATTAATTTACCTTCCTTAACCTTCCCAAAACCAAACGTGACAATTTCCGCCTTAGCTAAACAAACGTTACTTTCCCGCATTAGAGTGATTACAAAGTCCCTGTGGATTCGACAATCTTTTATTACTACCGCGATAGGCTGTGCTGTGCGCTTGCAGTTAAAGATACCGTTAGACACATTAGGTTTATCGCACATCAAAAAGGAAAATGTATCTTTTCCGTTTGGAGAGAATCTGCTGGGGATATGATTACTCGTATGAGTAAGTATGATTTATACCAGTGATTTAGAAGCAAACATTTTGAGAGATGCAAAAAATGCAATGAATGATGCTATTATGTATGAATGTCATGAATGTTATATGCATGCTAACAATACTTGACAAAGACACTAAAAGGGATATTTGGGAAAAGGACCGCGTCACAGTTCGAACAAATACTTGGCGAAAATTGCAGCAATGGTGCAGATATTCACTAATGAAGAGTTTGAGTTGCATGTTTTAAACTTTCCGAGAAAGGTATTTCATTGGCAACTTGGTCGGGGATTCTTTTTGGATAAGAATACCGTCCTTTGATGATTTCTGATGAGGAGAAGACTGCTGTAGTAGTTGGCGACTCCACTGGGGATCGAAACACTCTTGGAGAAACGGTTGAAATTATTTCCGTGTTCATAGTTTCAAAGGAGAATTTTGCTTTTGTTTCAAAATTTTGAAGTAAAAATTCATTTAAAACATTTTAGTTTCAAAAAGTGATTTTCACAATAAAAGCGTTATTTTGCAAAACAGAATAAAGTAGGAATTGCAAACAAAAGGCACAAGGCTCAAATTTATTGAATAGAATGGTAATCACCGGCGTGATTCCATGGACTATTTACAAAAGTTGGAAATGATAATTTATTGGGAAAAGGCTACATTGAAAGCAAATAACCACTACTATCCTAACAACTTTCAATTCCAACTGCGCTTGTTGCTTCAGAAGAGTTGATTGAAGATCCGTTGATGGAAAATTCTTCATGTGGACAAAATACAGACTGACTGCAGTTACTTTGTCATTTTTTGTATCCTTGTTTTTGCCTAGATCGCCTTTTCAGGTTTTCGATCTATCAGGATAATTTCAGTTTATTGTCTCTAATTTTTGCCTGGATCGCCTTTTCAGGTTTTCAATCCACCGAGACGCTCATTTTGCCTAAGCCCCTTTTCGGGTTTTCGACTTACCGAGCTGTTCTTTTGTTTTTAGACAAAATATTTTTGTCGGCATTCACGTGGTACGGAGTTCATCGTCCATGGTTGTGAGAGTCATAGCACCGCCGAGAAGCTTCTTTTGACGATGTATGGGCCTTCGTAATTAGGAGTCCATTTGCCCCGAATCTGTTGAAAAGACAGAATCTTTTTAAGCACGAGTCGCCTTCTCGAATTTACGAGGTCGGACCTTTTGTCGAAAGCTTTCTTCATTCTTCTTTGATAAAGTTGTCCATGACACAGGCGGTCGGCGCTTTTCTTCAATTAAGTTCGGTTGGTCGATTCGCTTTGACACCATTCGGCCTCGATATCTTAGTTTCCATGAGAACTCTCATTGATGGGATCTCAAATTCTGAGCACTGCTTCCATGCCGTATACTAGAGAAAATGAGTTTCCCTGTTGAAGTGCGTCGAGTGCGATACCCATGCGAGCAAATGGCAGATTTCGCGGTCTTTGTAAGTGATGACCATTTTACGCGATCTTTTGATGTTCTTGTTAGCGCTTCACCGTTCATTTTGGCCGGTAAGGAGACGAGTTATGATGCTCGATCTTGAATTCCTCACACAGTTCTTTCATCATTTTGTTGTTCAAGTTAGATCCATTGTCGAATGATCTTGCTTGGAATTCCATATCGGCAAATGAGGTTGTTCTTGATGAACCTCACAACCACTTGTCTTGTGACGTTGGCGAAGATGCTTGACCCATTTGGTGAAGTAATCAATAGCTACTAGAATGAAGCGATGTCCGTTGGACGCTTTTGGTTCAATCATTCCAATCATGTCAATGCCCCACATGGAGAACGGCCACGGAGAGAGAACGTTGAGTGAGTCGGAGGCACATGGATCTTATCTGCGTAGATCCGCACTTGTGACATCTTTTGGCGTGTTTGCAATCGATTCCATCGTTATCCAATAGTATCCTGCTCTTAAGATCTTTCTGGACATTGCATGCCCATTTGAATGGGTTCGAAAGGACCCTTCATGCACTTCATGGATGATCGTGTCTGCTTCTTGTCTGTCGACGCATCTGAGCAGAACCATGTCGAAGTTTCTTTTGTATAGAACATCTTCATTGAGGAAGAAATTCCTGGAAAGCCTCCTTAGAGTTTTCTTATCCTTGTACAATGCCCCGAATGGGTACTCTCGTGTTTGAAGGAAACGTTTGATGTCGTGAAACCACGGCTTATCATCGAAGACTGCTTCTGTTGCAAACACATATGCAGGTCTTTCAAGGCGTCTAATGCGAATTCTAGGGATATCATTCCAATCATTGATTTTGAACATGGAAGATAGAGTAGCCAAGGCGTCTGCCATCCGATTTTGATCTCGAGGGATATGATGCAGCTCTACTTTGTTGAAGAAAGTCAACAACCGTCTTGCATAATCTCTGTAAGGAATTAGACCAAGATGATGAGTTTCATACTTGTCTTTAATTTGATTGATCACGAGGGCTGAATCTTCATATATATCAAGGATCTTGATCCTCAAGTCGATGGATTCTTCGATACCCATGATGCATGCTTCATATTCTGCTATGTTGTTGGTGCAATCAAATAGCAATCTGGCGGAAAACGGGATATGAGAACCCTCGGGAGTGATGATGACTGCCCCAATTCCATTGCCAAAAACATTTACGGCTCCATCGAAGACTAGACCCCATCTGGATTCTGGATCTGGTCCTTCTCCGTGTAGTGGTTCGTCACAATCTTTCATCTTTATGTACATAACATCCTCATCTGAGAAATCAAACTTGAGAGATTGGTATTCGTTGAGCGGCTGATAAGCCAAGTGATCAGCGAGAATGCTTCCTTTAACCGCTTTCTGGGCGCGGTATTGGATGTCATATTCGG
This sequence comes from Vicia sativa, assembly GCA_021764765.1. Taxonomy (NCBI): domain Eukaryota; kingdom Viridiplantae; phylum Streptophyta; class Magnoliopsida; order Fabales; family Fabaceae; genus Vicia; species Vicia sativa. The sequence continues at coordinate 74,396,715 of CM038795.1, forward strand.
ATAGTAGCATTTGCCATCGAGCGATTCTCCCGGTTAAGGCAGGCTTCTCAAATACGTACTTGATAGGATCCATTTTGGATATTAACCAAGTCGTGTGATTGATCATGTATTGGCGAAGACGTTTTGAAGCCCACACCAAAGCGCAACATGTTTTCTCGAGCATGGAGTAACGAGTTTCACAGTCTGTGAATTTCTTACTCAGGTAGTAGATGGCATGCTCCTTCTTACCGGTATCATCATGTTGTCCAAGCACGCGCCCATGGACTCTTCTAATGCAGTAAGGTATATGATCAATGGTCTTCCTTCCTGGAGGATCGGATTGGTGGTTCGGCGGTATTCTTTGATCTTGTCAAATGCTCTTTGGCAATCTTACATCCACACTACCTTTTGATCTTTGCGGAGAAGCTTGAATATCGCCCACGTGTAGCGTCATCGAGAGATAAACGGAGATGTAATTCAACCGTCCAGAAATCCTCTTACTTGCTTTTCCGTATGTGGTGTAGGCATTTCTTGAATAGCCTTGACTTTGTCGGTCAACTTCAATTCCTCTTTGTTGACAATGAAACCTAGGAGTTTTCCGATCTTACCCCAAAGGTACATGTTAGGATTCAAGGAGTGAAACTTCCTTAGTCATTGAAACAACTTTAAGAGATAGTCTATATGTTCCTCTTGATGTCGACTTTGCTATCATGTCGTCCACGTAGACCTCGATCTCTTTGTGCATCATATCATGAAAGAGAGTAGTCATTGCCCTCCGTAAGTTACCGCATTCTTTAATCCAAATGGCATTACCTTGTAGCAAAAAGTGCCCCATGGCGTGATGAAAGATGTCTTCTCCATGTCTTGGGAGCCATTCGATCGATTATAACCGGAGAAACCATCCATGAAGGAAAAGGCGTTGAATTTGGCGATACTATCCACTAGCATGTCGATATGAAGTGGGAAATCGTCTTTTGGACTAGCTTTGTTTAGATCTCGGTAGTCAACACACATTCGACCTTTCCATCTTTCTTGGATACGGTACTATGTTGGCTAGCCATTGAGGATACTCGAGTGACAAGGAAACCAATTGTTTTTGGACTTCCTTTTAATTTTCTCACCATTTCGGGATGAACTCTTCTCGCCGCTTAAGGCGGACATTACGGTCTTAACGACAAGTGATGCTCCACGATCTTTGGTATCCAAACCCGCATGTCTGGTAGGACCAAGCAAACACATCAACGTATTCTTTGAGGAGACTTATCAGTTTGCCTTTGACACTGCTGTTGAGTGAAGCTCCGGTATTTACTTCTTTTGCATCTTCCTCAGAACCCAAGTTGATTGCTTTAGAGGTTCTTTGTGAGGTGAATGATCCTTTCCTCGTGCTTTAGCGCCTAGAAATTTCATCCGGATCTCTTCTTCAACTTCTTCTTCAGCGAATTCACAGGGAATTTCAAAGTTGAGAAAGAGCGTAGAGTTACTGCTTTCAATGGATTTGTCCATTTGTTTAATCTGCATTTTTGATTTATGTTTGATTAAAAAAAATTTTATCATCATCATTTTTTTTTTGAAAGTCAATGTGAAAGTGTTGCAGATTAATTTTTCATTATGATTTTTTTTTTTTGAAGACTTTTTTATGTTTTTTTTTAATTATCATTTCCGGAAAAGGGTAAAAATGAAAATAAACACAGAGTGTGGAAACAAAACAACGCATTTTATTTATGTTTCACAATATGAACAGGGCCCTAAAATACAAACTCATTTGTCTTGGGCAAGACAAAGAGAAATTATTTAAAAGCTAAACCCTATAAAACATCTCTTCGCTTTGGGAGAAGCGAGAATTCAAAACAAAAAGCAAAGATAAACTACTTAGAGCTATGAACATTAGTCCTAACTTCAACAGGTTTCCAATAGTGACGAACTCCTTGGAAGTCGAGGTACTCGGGTAATTTTCCGCTTGGTTTAACCCTCGAGTAAACTTTGATTCTGGTGGCGTGCTTTGAAGACTACGGGCGATGGCCTTTGCCTTTGGTGTGCTAAAGCGATCTTCTTGATTAACGGATCGGGAAGTATGAGAGATAGCCTTTGTACTTCTGTTGATCTTTGTGTTGAATCTTGGGGATGTTCCTTCCGGTCTTTGGAGTGAAGAGACTCGTTGTCGTGACACTTTCCGCATCGTATCTGAATCATACTCTTGATCTTGATGATCATGTTGATGTAGTGGTAACCGAGGATCCGGCTTGGTGAAATCCACGACGTGTTGAAACAGAGATCTTCATTTGGGACCTCGATCATTGATTAGTTCGAGAAGGCAGTATTCCTCTTCGATTGATTAGGGTAGTCAAAGTCATCACCCCATCCCGTGGGTTGGATATCTTCGATCCGGATTTTTGAGCTTTCGCGAGTATTTCACCATGTAGTCGTATTTGCCACTTGGTTCTCCCAAGGTATCCCAAATTTCAGCAGGATGGTGGATTTTCATGTTCTTTGAGGACATGTCTTTGAATTGATCAGTCGGTGCATATGATTCCTCTTGAGACACATACTCAAGGCTAGTCAAATAAGTGCTCCACTCTTCAGATTCAGATGGATCATCTTCATCCTCTTCAATGGTTACAACATTAACCTCTTGCGAAAAAGGGTTTAAGAAACCTCCACTATGAAATACTTCCTTGATCGGGAAAGTGTTTCATCTTTCTGTTTTTCTTTGGAGGATACGGGTGTGATCCCAAGTCCGCCTTTCGTTTCATTCTTGACGGGTTTGATAACTTGTCCCCATCCTCGAGTATTGCCATCTTTCACCATTTGTGCCGCTTTATATGAAGAGATAGCGATCTGTTTTAGTAGATTCATCTTCTAACGGATTTTACGGGAGATGCGGCGCTCAATGTCATTAGCGATGAAGGAGAAAGCGGATAGATGACTTACAAGTAAAGCTTGTTCACCGATGGTCACCAACATTCCATTTACTGTGAATTTTAATTTCTCATGGAGAGTAGAAGTTACTGCCCCTGCATCGTGGATCCAAGGTCTTCCTAGTAAACAACTATACGCAGCTGGTACGTCCATGACTTGGAACGTAACTTTGAAAGTGTGAGGGCCAATTGTCATTGGGAGATCAACTTCCCCAATAACTGACTTTCTCGATCCATCGAAAGCTCTTACTATGATGTCGTTGAACTTCATTGGCGTTCCTTTGTAAGCTAAACGAGCGAGCGTCGTTTTTGGCATTACATTTAAAGACGAATCTGTATCCACCAATACATTGGATAGGGAATCTGACTGGCAAATCATCGAGATGTGCAAGGCCAAGTTGTGATCTTTCCTTCTTCCAAGTTCTTCGTCACTAAAACTCGATTATTGTTATGTTGGAGACGATCCTCCAAATTGGTGCGTAGTCACATCGTGATCCACATAAGCTGGTCTAGTACTCTCATCAAAGCTTCTCGGTGAGCTTGAGTTAAGGAGTAAAGGCAGATTGAAATTTTTGAAGGAGTCGCATCAATTGGTCTACGACTCGATATTCGCTCTTCTTGATTAGTTTCGTTATCTCGTCAAAGTCGAGTTGATGTTGGTTCCAACGAGAACCAATGTTTGTACAGGTTAACAATGGGAATCGTTGCAGGATTCTCGGAGGATATGTTAACTTGGTTTTGTTTAACAACGAGTGAAGGCGATTTTGGTGGCAATGGGCGTGAACTCGTCCACTTGGCGTTACTCGTCCGATTTACATTATATTGACATTAGGTGGAAGTGTAGGCATGGGTTTCTCCTTCCCATCCTCTATCAAGGTTGCATTATCTGGTAAGGAATTGCTCGTAGAATGCAGAACAGGACCGGTGGGCAAATCACCAAAGGAGATGTTGGAATGTTGGAACCATCAGATGCTATCTCCACATGCTCGGGCATGTTGAAACAAGGATCCAACGTTTACTTGGGACTTTCCGAGTTGATATACGAGACTAAAAGCTCATGCGGAAAATGCCCTATTGTATTTACGTCATGGTCATCTCGGTTTACGTAGATTTGTAAATCACCAATGTCTAACAAATGTTGAATATCTGCTCTTATGGTGGGACATCCATGGATATTCTTGGAGCGATATAGCAAGTCGCATAATCATGCTTAGTGAAGGTGCTCATGGTCTGTATGCTTCATGAAGATGCACCAAGTTTCCTTTGATTAAGTTTACGTCGTGACAAGGTACTGTCGTATTCCTTAGCATTAGATTCACCGAGTGTCCACTATGGTGGGAAGTGGATTGGCTTGCACATTCGGACTTGTGTTTACGAAGGAAGAAGATTAACCTTCACTAATCTTTGTACTTCCGCCAATGCTATGCAATGCTCAAGGTCATGGCCGGTGCCCTTGGTGAAAAGGGCAAGATCGTCGACTTTGTACCACCATGGTAGTTTTTCGGCACCGAGGTGGTAACCTTGTCTATTAGATTCCTTTCTATAAGCGGGTAAAGTTCGTGTACGTCATGGGAATTGGGTCGAACCGAGTGACCCGAGGCGTTTTGGTTGAAAGCCGAGCCTTGACGAGGGTTGAGTTTGTTGATTTTGTTGAAATTGCGGAGCAATTCACGGAGTTGTGTTGATAGAGGTGCTATGGCGGCTACATCGTTGTCGGATGACATTCTTGCGTGGTTTCCTGGATACCATTCCTACGTCATGTTCTTTTTCCTTGGGAAGCTGGTTCCAATTTTCTTGGTACTACTAGAAGATCCTACTTCCTTGGTTGGCGTCTATCCGAACCCCTTCTTCTAGTCGCATTCCCATGCTTACCATTTCGTTGAAGTCTCCGGAGCGCTAGCGATCATTCGCTCATAATAGAATGAGTTCACGTATTCAAGAATACCTTAGTCATCTCTTTCTTCCAAGGCGGGTTGACTTGCAGCAATTTCCCTCCATCGTCGCAAGATATTCCTTGAATGTCTCTCTTTCCTTTTGAGACATGGAGCGGAGTTGATCCTATCGAGCCATATCCAAGTTGAATTTGTATTGTTGTACGAAGGCTTTACCTAAGTCGTTGAATGTTTGGATATTCGTGTTGTCTAAACCCATGTACCACTTGATGCGCACCGGTGAGACTATCACGAAGTAATGAATTAACGGTGATGATCCTCATTGTGCGTAGACATTTTCCTAGCATACATTGTAAGATGACTCGAGGACAAGAATTCCCTTTGTACTTTTCAAAATCTGGATTTTGAATTTCAGTATTTTTACACGAGGACTAAGCAGAGATCTGGCGCTTTTCCCAAACAATTCTTTCCCTTGAATCGTTTTTATCTCAAGTGCATTTTGAGGAGTTGTTCACGGAGATTTTCCATTGAACCACGGCGTTCGTGTTATTTCTGGAGTGTGATGAACTTCTTCGTGCGTGGTAGCATGCACTACGGGTGAGTTCAACATGATCGGTTGAGAAACCGACATTGTTACTTGTGGAAAAGTTATTCCACGTTGTGGAGTGAGCGTGGCGTTTTTGCAAAGTAGGTATTTCAAGCAAGGTTGTTTGAGAAGTCGGTTGGCGAACTCCAATGCCGAAGTTAAAGGCATTCCCATGGATAGCCCTCTCGGCATGAAAGGTGAACTCTCGATTGACAATGAAACCGAGTAGTAGTATCCTCTGAAGTTGCTATTTGGTTTTGACCGCCGATGTTGCTTGTTGACTTTCTTGGCGAGTTGACCAAAGATGTGAGTCTCTCCACTTCTTCTTGTAGCGTAGTTACCGTACTACGGAGTTCAACGTTTTCTTGCTCAAAATTATCCATTACTTTTCTTCTTTTGATGCGGTATCGACGTTCGAGTTGGGCGGACGCGATGAAATTCTAAGACGCGACGACTTGACAATTTTCTATCTCGAAAAGTGAGTTCAAAGCGTGAATGATTAGACTCTAGATGATAGACTTAAATGCAAAGCATGATGCATGAATATGATTGTAAAGAAAAGAAATTTCCAAAGAATTTACACTAAACGAGATATTTCTGGCAAATATTTGGATGGAAAACACGAATTTTATTGATTAATGAAGGAAGATTACAACAATTGTTTTTTTTGGAGCATTGCTCACACAAATGATAAATGATAAAATTACAAACTAAATTAAACTAATTAAACGTCTTCGTCGGATGACGATCCAAAGGCTTGATGCAGCTTCAGCTTCAGGATTTCCTTCCCATAGTGAGCTTTTAGTTTGGCTTTCTCGGCTTTTAGCTTGCTAATGACTCTCTTCCACTCGTTGGGAGCGGGCTTGCTGGTTGTCATTTCCTCGAGCTTTCTTTTCCTTTCCTTGACGTATTTCTGGATGGCGTTATCCTTCTGGCGAATCTCCTCATCTTTCTCCATGAGCCATTCATCCTGGAAGTAGAGCGTCTTTTCATGATCTTTGACTTGCTTCTTGAGCTTCTTATTCTCAAGGTTAGTCTTAAGGAATTTGCTTTCCAAAGCTTCTTTCTCAAACCTTATCTTGGTCAAGGCTTCTTGGTATTCTCCCACAGCTTCAACGGAAAATTTGTTGATTTGGAAGCGACTGAGAACATGGGATCCTCATAAGCGTAAGGCATTCGAAATTCCTTCGCTCTTTTCTTTATCCAAGAAGTGTAGGTTTCCATGGCTACACAATTCTTTGCCTTACCTTTTCCTTTCTTTCGGATGTGATGCCAAGCTTTGATCATCCTAGCCTTCAATCCTTGGGAATCCTCTCCTTCATGATAGAAGTAGCTTTCTACTGTAAAACCGGGAGGTTTACTAGAATTTGCGTATCCGAGCTGACGTTTTGCTAGGAATGGGTTGTAGTTGATTCCTCCTTTCGTACCAATGAGAGGTACGTTGGCAAATTCTCCACAGCTCTCAATGATTTCCATCTCATTGTTTGCCAAAGTATACCAATGGATATCGTCGTTTGTTAGAGACATGAGTCTTCTGGACCAATGCCACTCGTCTTTGTTTTCGCGGAAGATAGGAGATTTAGGCAGGTGTGAGACAATCCATTTGAAAAACAGAGGTACACAACACACGATAGTTCCGTCTCCTTGACGATTCCTATGATGAATAGAGACGTACGTGTCACCAAGCAGAGTGGGAACGGGATTTCCAATCAGAAAGATCCTTATGGCGTTGATATCAACGAAATTTGGGACGTTGGGAAACAACACCAATCCATAGAGGAGTAAAACTAAAATAGCTTCAAAGGCTACCATACTACCAGCTTCAAAGAACTTGAGAGCCTTCTCCATTAGGAACTTTGAAGTCAGTCCTAAGAGTTTTCCTCTGGTAGTTAGGTTTTTGTCTATCTCAGATTTCTTTAAATGAGTCATTGTTGCAATGACTTGTGACTTGGGAATGGCTTCCAAACCATTGAAAGGCACTTTGTCTGATACTGAGATTCCTAAGATATGCGCATACTCTTCCAAAGTAGGCATCAACTGATAATCAGGGAAAGTGAAACAGCGATAGATTGGATCGTAGAACTGAACGAAAGTTTTGAGAAGTCCTTCATCGACGTTAGCGTTCAGAAGGGTTAAAAGAGTTCCATAGCGTTTTCTGAAATCTGAGGGATCTTCTACCAAGGATGCTAACTCCTTCAACTTTCCTACATCAGGAATTCTAAAACTGTATCTTTTGGTGAATCTTCCTCTGACGTCCATCACTCTAACCTAAAATATTTTACAAAGAAAAAATCTCTAAATTCTTTGGAAATGGAAAGAGAAATGAAGAAGTTTTTTTTTTATGAATGAATGAATGCATGAATGCAGCAAACATGGTTAGTAGTTATACACACGGGCAAGCGTTCGAAGTCACGAGCATGAAGCCAACGATAAGAATCAACGGGGTTAAGTTCTAAGGGCTTATTCATCTGTGAATCGGGTTCTACTGATAATACAGGCTCAACACTCCCCTTCAAAACATTATTGGATTTGTTGAATACTCGATGGTCCAATAATATTTTCAAGAGAAACTCGCCTGATCGTAGTATCGCATGACAATTACTCTAGGCTTACACCCGAATAATCTCTGCACTACATCCTAATGGCCAGGATGGTTTATGTGTTCTACAGTCCACTCAGCTTCTTAAGTTCCCTCGAAAATACAGCATTTTCGCAATTACTTGCTAAACACAATACCCCCAAGACAACCTCCACTGCGCGGGAAATATTAACTTCGAAAGCATTGAACTGCTCACGTATTAATACCTCCACCTAGATCTTAAAATGTTTCTTAAATCCGGGTTAGGATTTCTTTCCATCAAGTGAAATCGCGAAACATACAATAAAGAAAAACAGATATGTGCATAATATGAAAAGCTTATCCCCTTTCTTTTCTTTTTGAAAACAAAAAAAAGCTTGGTGCTCTCGGGCAGAGTAACGCGTTTTCTTTTTTTGAAAAATCAAAGTTTCAGCGTTCTCCCCAGCAGAGTCGCCATTTTTCCTGTTCGCGTTAAAAGGTGACGCGCCTGAGGATGCGAACGTGAGTTCGGATCTTCTGGTACGCAACGATTTAAATCTTTTGATTTGTTTATAAAGATGCCGCGAGCATCAAGCTTTATTATTTTCAACACAAGAAAAATGATTTGATGATTATGAAAAAGGGGAAAGCTGAAATACCCTCAATTGATATTGGTATGCGTATAGCGCAAACTAGACATAACGCATTGGGGAGATTCTGAGTAAGGGGGATTGTTATATAAAGGGAATAGATGGAGCACCCTAAATATATGTAGTTATCTACAGCTTTATATATGAATACGTTTGATATGTTTGTATGTTTTAATTGCTATTTCTATGATTGGGAAAGTTTCTCCTTTGGATTTTTAGAAATAGTAGATTTTGTGGGATTCTAGTGTTTGTTATTATTGTGCTCGCAAAGATCTGTGGATCTTCTGCATACATATCCCCTAGTGGGAATCAGAGCATTTGTAGCTCGGATCTACAAGGTTCTATGGTTTGTTTGGTCTGAGGGAGATAGAAATTTGCTCGGCAAGGATGAGACCTTGTGCCTACGTATTCTCAAAAGGATGTTGAGAAAGTCAGAGCAATCGTAGTTCCCACTTATGCTAGTGGAAAGCAACGGGATGTTAGTAAGAGACAGACAAATGTCATCTTAATGAAAAATGTATCTAATCTATTTCATCACATACATTTTTTGAAAAAAAGTTTGATTGATTGAAATCTTTCGTCGTAAGTATTAGGTGTTTTGCTTGAGTATACAAGCGTTACCACTTACATGTTTAAGAAAGATGTTTAAAAAAGATGATCGATTCTTTTAACTGTAAGTATTGGGTGTTTTGCTTGAGTGTACAAGCGTTACCACTTACAATTAAGAGATGTTTTTGTTTGAAAATAGTTTTGAAAAGTTTTCGACTGTATGTGATGTAATGGATGAGATACTTCTTCCATAGAGATGATAGATGTCTAAATCTCAAGGAGAAATTGATTGGATTAAAGGGATGCTTTTAAGAAGCCCATGGGTCCTTGTATTGTTAGCCCAAGATGAGGCATTCCGAGGGTCATCGAGGGTCATCGAGGGTCCTTGTATGAAGCTCAAGAGGAAGCTATAGGGTATGGTTGGCTTTGGCTTGAAAGGGATTTCACCGAGAAACCATCCTTTTCTGAATAAGAGCAATTTCACCGGGAAATTTTACTCTCTGGGGAATTTGAAAGTGATTTCACCGGGAAACCATCCTTTCAGGGTTCTATTTTAGCGCGGGTGATTCCCAAGAGATTTCCTGTCTCTTCCATTGTATGATGCCCAAGAGAAGGCTAAACTCAAAGAGGAGTTCTTTTGAACGAAGCCCAAGAGGAGGCTGACTCAACAGGGGAGTGTTGTCTTATATGAAGCCTAAGCGGAGGCTAACTCTGGGGAGAGTTTCTTTGTACAAAGCCCAAGAGAAGGCTAAACTCTGTTGGAGATAAAAATATCTTGTATGAAGCCCAAGCGGAGGCTAAACTCAATGAGGATGAGTTGTCTTGTATGAAGCCCAAGCGGAGGCTAAACTCTGGGAACCTATTGATTAGTCTAATTGTTATGTTATTATTAGACGGTTTGTATAAACAGGTGTGTGCGTGTGATATGTATTCACAGAAGTTTATGAAGGAAATATAAACAATGCATGATGTTTATTTACAGCAGTTTATGAAATATAAACAAGTGTTTGTGAACGAACGTTTAAAACGAGCGCAACTTGATTATTCACAAGTTTGTATTGTGTACAAGGAAATGAATATGTACACGAACGAGTTTTTATGTACAGAGAAAAATGGATGTACATAGGAGGGTTGGGACTTACACCGTAAGGGAGGCCCATTGATTTGAAAGTAGTTTCACAGGGAATAATGCTCCTTTCAATGTCAATGGTATTCAGTGTAAAATGTACAGATGAAACGGAAATAATTGATCGAAGTTTATCTGTAAAAGGTATCTGTATTATGTACAGATAAAAAAGAAGTATCTGTGTTATGTACAGATGAAAAGTTTGTTTTTGAAATATCTGTGTTATGTACAGATGAAAAGTTTGTTTTTTGAAATATCTGTGTTATGTACAGATGAAACTTTGTAAAAAAAGTATTTGACAAAAGTTTGATATGTACAAAGAAATATTATGTACATAAAAGAATGTTATGGGACTTACACCATGATGGAGGCCCATTGGTCGGAAAGAAATTATACTCAGGAGAATGCTTCTTTCAGAGCCAATGGATTCGGCGTATAGACAAACGAATGAAAACAAATGAAAGAAATTTGTTTACGTTTGAATATTAACAATGATAATTTGAGTATGTACAAGTAAAACTAAGTATGTACATAAAGGATTGGGACTTACACCATAAGGGTGGCCCATGATCGATCGAGAAATTCGAGAGAAGACGAAATCAGTTTTATCGTTTTAAATCGGATTGATCATGGTAAAAGATGCAAGTTTGATGAAATGTTTTGAAAAATGATTTGAAAATGTTTTGAAAATGTTTTGAAATGTGAGGTTCATTTATGAGAAGTTTTGAAAAAAATCGGAAGTTGAAAACTTGAAAAAATTCACCTTTTAAGGAGGTTTGAAAAGTGTTCAGAACGTCGTTTTCGGCTCGATTAAAAATTAATCAGATGAAAGTTTTTTTTTGAAAATTTTTGTACTATCAAAAAATAGATATATTTATTGACAAGTGTTTAAAAAATCATCTCAAAATGAGAAGTTTTGATTGGTCAAAAAAATGTTGAAAGTTTGATAAAAAAACATATGAGAAAATTGAAGTTTTGTAAAAAGAATGGTCTTGGTGGGTTTTGAACCCATGACCATGAGGTGGGGCACGTGGCAGAAAGACTTAAAGGCAAGCCAGGAACCACTAGACCAAACGCGCATCTGTGTTGAGTGGATTAAAACACGCGTAGACAAAAGATTGGATTATTTGAATTTTTTAAAAATGAAGAACACCAAGAACACGCGCGTATTCTGGGTTCGTGTTTTTGATTTTCAGTTTGCCAAATCCATGCTATAATCCTTATTTCTCAACCAAATTGAATGAAATAAAAACCAAACTTGATCGGTTTTTCATCACGAACATGGAGATGCTTGTTAATTTCATTTATATTCAGCCTATCATGTTTTGATTTCTGGAAATCGTGATGAACCCTAAACTTAAGATTTCAAATTAAATGATGCATAGTTTATGATTCTTTGATTTTGTTGAGGGTTAATGATCGTTTTCAGTGCAGAAAAAGAATGGCCAAGAGTTTTTGTCAAAAGAATCAAGGAATCATGAGAACCATGTTCGTGTTCATACCTGAAAAAATGAGAATCGAAAACGATGATGGAGTGTTTCCAGTTGCTGTTTCTTGATCACTTAAGCACCAGCGGCCTCTAGGGATGATGTATGAGTGTTTAGAACTTCATGAGCATGCTTGGATTACTCTACTCAAGTCCACCTGCACGAGCTTGAAAACAAAACTGGAAAATGATGTAAATCGTGTTACAGTTAGATGTTCTTGTTTTGGATCATGTCTATGAGATATAGGGAAGGTGTATGGATGATTACAACATCAATTGATCAAGCCTAGCTTCAGTTTCAAATTCCATGGCAGTTTTGGAAGCTTATGTGCATAGCAAGTGATTTATGATTTTTAGCTTTGATCAAGTTGTTTTTAAGCTTGGAACAAGTTTAATTATGATCATGAAACATGTTAGACACCAAAGATCCACCTGATTTTATCTGAATTTCAAAAAGGCACTAATTCCTACTTTGCACTAAATTACTTGATTTTGAAGAAAGTATAGTGAAAGCATGTTTTTGCATTTGCTTTGGTGTCCATTTAGGCTTGAAATGTGATCCTTTTATAGGCAACAAGTTCTGAAATGTTAGGCAAAGAAGGACAAGCTTTTGGTGATTCAAAGATAACTTAGAGGGCAAGAATGGTATTTGCCAAAAAAGGAAACTTCCTTTTTTCACCATGTGCTATATTTTTACAATTTGATCCAATCCTTTCAATTATCACTCTAGGCTGATATTTATCAGTTCATCCATCCACTTGGCAAGGTTAGAAAGCTTCTAGATGAAGAAACACAAAAATGACCTATAATTTGATGTTTTGATCTTTGAAAATCAAGTTTCATGGAGCCTTATGTTTCAATTTCAAAAGTGTATCTAGACTCCATGGATTTGATAGTTCTTGGACATTTTGGAAAGAGTTTTCCATGATCTACAACTTTCATGTTTTGAGTTTTTTCAAATTCCAATTGGAACTAGGTGAAAAAATGGCTTGAAGTTTGGAAAAAGTAAGAAATTTCAACACTTAGAAAAATTTCTAAGTATGAAAACTTTTGACTTTTTGTTGACTTTTTCAAATTCTTGATTTTTTATGATCATGATGGATCATTTGAAGTATTTTGATGATGGAAAAAGTTTTGTTTTGAAAAATTTGACCAAAAGTCAAAGTTTGACTTTTCTATGCAGATGAAATTTCATCAGATGTTTCTGAAAACGACTGATGAATTCTGTGAACCTCTGTGATGTTTTGAATCCAGAAATTAGGTCAAGATGTTGTATCTAAGATATAATGACCAATATCTATCCAAAAAAGTTATTTCTTGTTCAAAAAGTTAGAGAATTCTCATGCCCGATCAAAACCCTAATTGGTCGATCCTCGATTGATCTGTGAGAGAAATGGGTATCTGATGATCAGATGTGGATATTTTGATCAACATAGATCAAATAAGATGAGAAAATCTCAAACCCTAATTGGTTATCTCTTGAATCAGATGAAAATCTGATGAAACCCTAATTTTGACCTGTGGATGCTATACCCGATTAATGCTGTCTGAACTGTTAGTTGTGCAATGATGCAAATGTAAGGTGGTATATTAGGTCAAAATTTGGGGTATGACAAACCAGAACTATACTTTCGGTTTTGCTCTTCCCCAAATCCAGAAGTATACTTCTGGTTTCCTCTGTGAAAACAGAACACACACCACAATGCCCCAAATATGCACACAAAAAAAGCCTTGATCGTCAAATAAAGTTTACAAACAGTTTTCTAATGATTCCTAATGATGTAAACTAGATATAACAACACATTTATAACTCTACTTCACTAATTTGAGTAGTAATCACAAAAACTCTAAAAATATCTTAAATCACTTACTTAATTGATTGGTAGTGATTGTTACTTGCTTGATTCCGTTAGATGTTATATGTACCAATGCTTGATGGATTATGTTGATTGTTTGGGAAAAAAAATTGATTTTGGTGAGAAGGATTTTAAGAAGAGATTGAGAGAGTTTTAGAGTTTGTTTTTGAAATAGTTGCTGTAATGGGGGAAAGAGTTCCTGGCGCCTTTAAGTACGTCCAAGAACCGGAAATATACTTATGGTTTAGAATCGAAAATATACTTTCGATTTACACTCAACCCTTTCAACGTGTTTTACATAACATAGGATGCAAATCAAAAATATACTTTCGATTTTAAGAGATATTTATAAAATTTTACGTGATACTTAAGAAAATCATGTGGTGAATTAAGAAATTCCCATAATTTTGATGTCAACACTAAAATTCGAACTCCACATCACTCCAAAATCTGGCCAATTAAGCATTGAAATAAAAATGCTCTAGAAAACTAATTTTGTATCAACTTGTCTATAGTCCTTTTATTCTCTTGTATCTATCCTCGCCAATACGGCATATACAAAACTGTGTTTAATTGGATGGCCAGAAGAGGATAAGAAATGGCAAATGGAGTGAGTATTAAATAAAATCAAGCAAGCATATATGTATACATTTGTGTTTCTTTGCATCCTTATCCAAAATGAACATTCATGAAGTGCTACTTTGCTCTAGTCCAAATTAATGGTCCACCAAATTCACATGTTTTTGGATATATTCCTTGCCATAATTGTGATGAATTGATGATGATATATGAAAAGCGAATGGAGGAAAGAAATTACTATACGAAAACAATGTATATTCATATTCAAAATGTTTATATACATCAATAATAATGAAATATTATCTCGTAAAATTAAGTCCTTAAATATGATCAAATTAAATCATAATATTATAATATCAAAAACTAAACTGTGTTTATATTCTTAGATCAAAATGTAATAATATATCATTAATATTAAAAGATACTTATAAAGTACTTTAAAAGACACTTATAAAGTACTCTAAAGTAGTATAATATTATATATTTTTAGCTTAAAAAGTTTTGAAAGCTAATGTGTATCGACCGCACTAAAATCACAATCTAAGCTTGTGATGGATGTTGAGTGACTTCTACAAATACCCCAAATCACACGCTATTTTTGGAATAAAAATGAAAAGGAATTTAGAAATGACAGCGGAGGAAGGGATAGCAATGTTTGGGTTATCCATAATTGCGAATCAGTTATCAGAATTACTGAGAGAATTTCTTTTTACATCTATCTAGTGATGAAGAGAAATACCACTGAAAATTCTAAAATATTATTCGTAAGTGCACTTATAAATTTATCTTTCAGTGTATTTCGCAAGTGTACTTATGAATTTATCTGATTTTATATGTTTTATTATTTTAAATGTTGGATTTAAAAAAAATCAGATGAATTCGCAAGTGTATTTGCGAAACGCTCTGAAAGGTGAATTCATTAGTGTACTTGCGAAACTTTCATTTCCATACTAAAATATTGCATGGTCATTTGTTCACATTATTTCATCCATTTTCTCTTTCTCTAACAAAAAAACCCTCAAACTTCACCCAATATCAATGGAATTTTCGTCTCCAAATCAAGTTTCAAGTGTGTAAGACTAGCAAAGTGAGCATTGAAAACTGCAATTTGAGGTAAACTTTCATCCTCTCAATCTACATTTGCTGCATTGTAGTTGTTTTGTTGTTGAAGAACACAATGTTACTTCGCAAGTGCACTTGCGAAGTCCACCTGAAAAAATTCGCAAGTGCACTTGCGAAATAATATCTGATGCAAACACAGAATTCTGTTTTAACAAAATTCATGTGTTATTTTATATTTTAGGTATGGTGCTTCCCGACAACATTGTCAAAACTATTGTGAAGGTTCTGATTTCGGACAAAGTCAACATAGCCGATATGGCGATTATGGTGAAAGAAGTTGATAAAACTATTGATGTTGTGATAGATCATGGAGTCAATTTCCAAATGTCAAAACTTTCACCACTCGTCAACATATGCTTGATTATGTTCGGATGGAAGCTAGCAAACTTGGTTTTGGCGTTGTGATCGCGAGATCCGACAATGGGACTAGTAATCGACAACCACATGCCTATATATCCATCTGGATGCATCATGTGTGTTGGCTATCTTAGGTCATGTCATTTTGTTCAAGTTTATTTGAAACTGGTTGTCCTATTCCGGCCACATTCGTGGAATGGACGGAACATCATGCAAAAGAGGCAGAAACTTGGCCAGATCATTTTTTAGATAGAATGATGGAGTTCACCAATTTGATGGAGCTTGAGAGAGAATCAAATAGGGAGAAATCGAAGAAAGATTCAGTTTTAGATTTAAGCGGGGACAATTTTTCGGTGAATTTTAGAATGTAATCGAATCATTTTTTGAATGTACTGTCGAAATATTGTAAAATCTATATGTATATATATATATATATATATATATATATATATATATATATATATATATATATATATATATATATATATATATATATATATATATTCCATTCCAATACATATATAACATTTTGAATGTCTAAAAATCCTAAAAAATAAAATTATGTTTGAGCAGAAAATGAATTTAATTTTGTTTTTGCAGAATTTGCAAGTACACTTTTGAATTTTGCTTGGATTTAAAAAATAACACAGGGAACAATTCACAAGTGTATCTGCGAATCCACCAGTGAATTCGCAAGTGAATTACACAAAATCAGGTGAATTCACAAGTGCACTTGCAAAGGGACCCTATTTTTAACAAATTATGGGTAAATTCGTAAGTGCGCTTGCGAAGTCCACCTGCGAAGTGAATTTGCAAGTGGACTTGCGAAACCTGGGAGTATTTTGGATTTTCCACCGAGGGTCTAGAAGAAGCCCACTTGGTGAGAAAAGAAATTCTCTTATTGATTTATCTCATGGGAAACTCTTGTGAACCATCCTTAGGTTAAATATACAGTATATTCATGCAATATAGACAAATTTTGATTTATCTTTATTAAAAATTGTTTGAATTATCTTCTTGAAATGTTGAAATTCTATGTTTTTTGTCCACTAAGTGCAAAAATTACTCCCTTGTATTTTTTATCCCCTAGATTTAATGTTTAATTTGTATGATTAGGGGGTAAACCAAACAAAAAATTAATTAGAGAGGATAGTAAAAAAAATCAGAGGATAAATTAAAATCCACCTATATTACAAGGGGTAAAGTGGTATTAACCCTTATTTATTTATCTCATGGATTCTCTTAATGCATCATATATGGTAGGGTGTGTATATGCGGTCAAACCAACTAAAAAATCCAATAAAGTGGATTGGGTTTAAAAAGTAAAAAACTCATTAAAAATATCCGGTTGCAGATAATACCAGACCAACACTCAAAAAATCAACTAACCCACTAATCAAATTTTATTATTACAGTTTTAATGATTTTGATGAATATTAACTTGGTTGTTGTAATTTTAGTATCTTAAACATTTACTATTTTAGAGAACTATGACTTTAACTAATTTTGAATATTTCACTCTTTAATTATTTGGATGCTAATACGATTTTATGTAATGCAATTTTAGTTTGTTCTAATATTTTATGATAGCTTTTATTAGTTGATGTTACCATTTATTATTTTATGATAATAAAAAATAGTAAAAATAGGTTATTTAATTTTTTTTAAGAATATAAAAATAGTGAATAATTTTCATAAAAAAATGATGACTTAAAATTTAGTCATTTAATATTAATAAAACAGAAAATTTATTTGGACAAATCCGCTATCCAACCTAACCCAGTTCAAAAATTAGTGGGTTTGCCCGATCCAATTCATTGGTGTAGCAGATGGTTATTTTAACTCACCCAAACCAGAGTACCTTATATGAATTGGGTATTGAGTTTGGCCAAACCGGCCCACGTACACCCCTAGCATATGGTGTAGAAGAATTATATGCAAAATAAAAAATGCTCATTTATTTTTGGAAATACATCTTCAGACGCAACTTTTGTATCACACGTAAATGATAAAAAATGATTTCATCCTCTATGCAAATTATTATTTTTAGATACATCTACGTAATTTTGTTAAAATAAATGGCCAATTGACCATTACAGGGAGATATCTAGAGATGTTTCTCCAAATTTGTAGCGGAAATTTAGAAATATGACACCTTTGCATATTTGATTATTCAGAGATACATCTTTGAAAAAATCAAATGTGTTATTGCTTAAAACAATCACCTGTATGATCAGAGTTCATTTATATTTTTCTTCATAAACCCTCTTCAAAAATCCATTTGTTCTTAATCAAGTTTTTCACCTTAAAATTTCATTCTTGTGTTTCATCAAAGATAAAGAAGCAAAAGTAGTTGAAATTTAAGGTAAAGTTCATTCATTTCAACCCTCATTGCTCACATTAATCATGTTTTGAAGGTGAAAAAGGTTACGCTTTCTTCGAAAATGTATATCTGAAATATATATAAACTCATCCGGATATGCATTTTCAAAAATTGTATGTGCTGATTTTCTAGAAATTTGTTTCCTATTTTGGAAGTTTCTTAGTATTTTATGTTTTTGTTTTCATTAGATATGGTGTGTCAAAGAGCAATTGAGGAAGATTTCATTTCCACATACTACAAACTTGAAATCACTCTCTCAACCGGTAAAAACAAAATGAGCACATAAGAAGGTTAATTCTACCCCAAGTGAAAATTTAATGATGCAAAGTCCATCATATTTAGAACACGTTGACAAAAAAAATTTGATTCACCAACATCGAAATCTCAAACAAGTGTTTTCAAAGGAGCTCGCATTAGAAACCCACCTTTTTCACTGCCTCCACCAAAAATCTCAATCGTTAATTTTATGCAAAAATGCATTGAACAGGTTGTCAATGTTAAGGGTGACGGTAACTACGGTTTTCAAGCTATTTCTGCTTTGCTCGGTAAAGGAGAAGAAGATCACACACTTACCTGCCATACATTTATCCATGAGTTGAAGTGCAATAAAGAACCATACACACGAATATATGGAAATAAATTGAAGCAATCCATCACTCTCTTGTTCCTTGCATTAGTGGACTTGCACCTGAGGATAAGTGGATGTGCTTCCCTAAAATGAGTCATCTCTTAATAAGTGTGTATGAGAGAGTGTGTATTGATCTTACAAGATACTATTTCTCGAAAACGTTGTTTCCACTACGAACTATTCCACCTCCAAATCCAAATGATCGTAGTATCGATGTTAGGTGAGTTTCAAATCAGCGACATTTTATTCAAGTTTATTTGAAATTTGGATGTCCTATACCACTTACATATCCAGAGTGGACAACTCATTATACAACCAAAGCTGAGATTTGGCCGGACCAATTTATTGAAAGGATGCAAGAGTTCACCAAATTGAGCTAGGTTGAAAGAGAAATAAATAAACAAAGGTCAAATGGGGTACCATCAATAGCTATAGATTTGGCTAAGGACAAATATTTCGGTTTATTTTAGTAGTTATTTATCAATTTATTGTAAGTGGCATTGTATTAATATGTTATGATATATAATATATACATTTTGATGTTTTCCAAAAAAACTGCATTGGTTACATGCTTTTGTTCTATTATGACATAGAAGGTTCTAGAAATACATCACTGAAATAAAGTATGGTTCTGGAGATACATTTCTGGAATGTGCCATGGTACAAGATAGGGTTTTTGAGGTCCATTTTAGTCTCTCACTACTATAAATATAGAGCACATGTCATTTTTTCTTACCAAAACACATTACACCAAATGAACATCATTTAACATGCTTGATCTAGACGCTCATAAATCCTTCCTCCTCCGTGGAAAATTGGCCCTCTCCAAGTAAAACGATGCCCAACAAAATTTAAATTCTTCATATTATACAAATTTATTCTCTCCCTAAAAACTTCACACATTCTATTGGACCCAAGGTTCCAACTTTTTCCCTGAGACATGCAAGATATTATTGAAATCACACCCAATAAATAACCCTTATTGGATTTTTCTTGAAACAATAATCAAATCATCCCAAAGCTCCTTACGAACTTCATACCTCAGACTAGCGTACACTTGCATGAAGAAAAACTCCTCAAATCCTTTGACATGACTTTCATGAGTAGAAACTGAAAATGAATTTTGAGAACTTCTACCTTCACCTTGTCATATTTTCATGCCATTGCAATCCCACAAGAGTAACCCTTTTCCTCAGAATCTATCAAACTATTAAATCTGAACATCTTGAAAGTATTATCCAGTTTGATAGGGTCCATTCTCAATTCTAGAATTACCACATTATTTGGATAAACATATTTCAAGTAATGCTTACAAACTCTTCTAAAAGCTC
Organism: Vicia sativa; assembly: GCA_021764765.1. Classification (NCBI taxonomy): domain Eukaryota; kingdom Viridiplantae; phylum Streptophyta; class Magnoliopsida; order Fabales; family Fabaceae; genus Vicia; species Vicia sativa. The sequence continues at coordinate 74,416,711 of CM038795.1, forward strand.
TGCTTGCTCCTCCCCTACAGTTCCACAACATAATTTTATTATTAAATGTACTAACCATAAAGATGAATTATTTAGATTGTCTAAGTCCTTGAATTTGACTATGTGTTTCTTCAACCACTTCCATGTACAAATTCTCTTCCACGTCTCTCCCTTCATAACCAATGTCTCCCTTAGACTCGCTTCCTCCATTGTTGACTTCAATATCTGGCGGATCTGTGGGAGAATGAATTTCAAAATGCATAATTAATTTACTTTTACCTTTTTCAATTGACACATGTGCCCAGAACGTTTTTAGGCTTGGGTCTTTTAGAAGACATGTTGTTCCCATGACAGGCCCATTAGATTTTGATAGAAGAGAGTCCAAGATCTGAAAATTTTCTCCTAGTGTTAATGTGACCACCTCCGTTATACATTCTTGTTCCAACATCTTCTCATAGATACTTTTATTTTTCTCAAAGAGATCCACCTTTTTCTTTTCTTTAATAATGTTAGGTGTTGCCTTAGTGATTGCCCTCTTTGAATCATACCTCTTTTCCTTCTACTTTTTTAGGTGCATTCATTCGTTTAAGGTTTTTGAATTTTTGCCCTAATCCTTATTGCATAACACTTTTGGGATCCAAAAGTTCATTATTTCCTTCATTGAATATTGTTTCAGTATGTTCATCAATTTTCACATTTGTAACCTCCTCATCAAGAGCAATAAATCGAGAACCCTTATTTTTCTCACTGCTCTTAATGACATTCATTGTCTCCTAAATTCCACCGCTAGCCACTGCCGGTGTCGTCTTCCCAAGTCCTTGTTTTTATTGTTTCCATTTTCTCTACCTCTGAGCGTTTTTGCACCACTACCATGGACCATCCTCCTTAATGGAATTTTCTTTTACTATAACTACTTTGTAAGAAAGAAGATAATTTATCCCAGAATCATCTATGGAACCTTGTTTTGCAAGTAATATACTTTTAATCAAGAAAGTATCTTTTGATGATGACGACTATAAAGAAAAGAATAGAGACATCTGTCACGATAAATATGAAACCAATGATAAGTCAGACAGTGCACTTTAGTGGTTAAAGATGCAAGCCATAAATATAAATGTTTGATAAACATGACTATCAAATAAAGGCAAACAAACTGAATTCTATCAAAATCCTCAAGAGATCTCAAGCAAGGTTTCAGAACAAAAAGATCACAACCGACAAAGCTTAGAGAAAATATCTTAATATAGTAAGTGATTGAAACTATATAAAATCAAATGGACTTTTTAATAGAAGTAAATGGATATAAGCACACAGACACAAAAACCTTTTTTTATCAAATGATTTTCCAAAAGAAAATACTTTGAAAAACATATAGAAGTTGTATAAAACAAAATGGGAGCTGTCAAAAAAGCCACAACATTTTTCACTAGATTTTGGTTGAAGAAAAGTGCTAATCGATTAGATTAGCACGCATTTGAGGTGCTAGGAAAGTTGAATGCACCCATATTCTATACAGCGACTATAAATCTTATATTTCCATTTTGGAACTTATATATGATTGATTTTTTTACACCAACCGATTAAGTCAATCGATTAGCAAGTCTTATTTTTATTAAATTATATTTCCTTCTTTGGGGAATTTCAAGCCTATAAATAGAGGCTCCCTTTCTCTTTTCAAAACATCCAGAACTAGAATTTTTGTATTGGCACTCTCTCTCTCTCTCTCTCTCTCTCTCTCTCTCTCTCTCTCTCTCTCGAAAGTTTTATTTTTAACTTTGTCTAGCCAAATGCTTTTGTGAGGAAATTATCATTTTTGAGAGAGAGCTCTTATGTTATTCTGGAAGGGGATAATTGTATACATTTACTAAGGTAGCTATATTTATAAACCTTGGTTGAATTTTGTCAAAATAGGGATTATATATGTGGTTCGAAGCTAAACACGTTAAAAGCTTATGGTTGTGAATTGTGTGATCAGTTCATGGGTTGAGGTTTATATAGCTTTGATAATATCCCCTTGTTTCTTGATTGGTTGAAGATTAGACAATATACAAATCTTCATAGGTTTTGAGATAAGCCCGATTAAAATCTTAAGGTTATTTTAGTTATCCTGTTAAAACCAAAAGGGAGCTCAAATATATTTTGGAACTTGAAGCCTAACCTCTACAAGGTTAATGTTTCGTGAAGACTAATCACTTCAATCTATATTTGGAAATGAAGCTTGATCACTCCAGTTTCAACAAGTTATTAGAGAAGAAACATAAATGCTCATATCCTTTGTCTTATAATATCTTAGGTTTATGACAACCACCATTTCCTTATATAAGGGGATTCGTCAGCCTTTCTTACTAAAAGATTTCAAGTATTATTGGAAACTCTCAAGACTATTATTGGAAACTCTCAAGACCAAGTCTTGGGGAGAGGAGTATGTCTTTTTTGTTTTTTGACCAAACCTCTATAATTCCAGGTGTTCCTTTTCTTCCTTTAAAATTTTAATTTCCGCACTTTATTATTTTATTTCTGTTGCTTTGGATTAGAAAATGTTATCAAATTCTAATTTAAATTGTCAAAAGTTTTCAAAACCACGTTTTTTCAAATCACACGATTTAGCCTCTCCCTTCTTGTGTGTGAAGTCCTAAGTTTAACAAGTAGCATCAGAGCCTAACTCCTATTTAAGGACTAATCGTCTCATGATGAAGATGACTTCTAACACAACATCGTTTTTAAACACATCACGACTTTTCGAAAAAGATAGTTTTCATATTTGGAAAATCAGATTTAAAATTTTTCTTCAAAGTATAAATCATGATTTATAGAAAATTATAATCAATGGTTTGGTTTACCATACTCTTCAAGAAAATGGTGGAGTAGTGGAAAAACCCTACTCCCTTTGGACCGAAGAAGAAAATATAAAAATATATTTAGATCTCAAATCTAAAAATTTCATAATAATGTGTTTAGATGATAACAAACTTTTTTTCCGTTAGTCAATGTAAAATCGCCAAGAAAATATGGGATACTCTAGAAAAGGCATAAGGAGCATTTCCAGGCATCAAGCTATAGAGGATGAACACGAGAGGGGAAGATATCAGCTAGTACTAGACTCATATGGAACTTTATTAGAAATTATTTTACTATCATATATCTAAGAATTAAGAATTGAAGATTTTATCGAACTCATAAATTTATAGATGAAAATCTTCATGAATTTCAGGAAAAATCAATAAAAAAGTAAAGCATAAAGAAGATGGACGAGCTGATTCAACTATTCAAATATGAACAAAACCAAATTGAAGAATCATCATTCTCTTCTTGTTCATACAAATCCAATTCAATCCTTCAATAAAACATACTATATCATTGAGCAATCAGATGAATGATTCACTCGTTCAAAGAACAACAAAAGTTTATTTGTTAGTTGAAGAAAGAAGACGAAAGATGTCAACCTTGGGGAGGAACATAAAAAAATAATCTTCCAATGAATAGGATAATATATGCTCAAAGGCACCCTACAATTAAGGCATATTCTGGATAGAAAAGAAAAAGCGTCTAGCGTAGAAATGCACCCATTGTAAGAAATTAGATACTTCAAATATTTTTGGCTTAAACTAAAAAAGGATCTAAAGGTAAGAAACTTAGATCTTCTATGACTAATTCACTTGGGCCTAAAATATTATATGGGCACCAAAGTTGAAACTTTAAATATTTTATAGGTTATGCTTTGCAGCTTAAAGTTCTAAGAAGAGATTAGTTGAAAAAGTTGCACAAAGCATAAAGTATACTTTAGAAGTATATACTTTTTAAGTCTTTGATCCTGAAGATGATGGATGAAGATGAATGTCGACCATTGTTACCAAATCAACATATTTTGAGTATCTCTCAAATATTAATGATCAAACATGATCAATAGAATGAATAATTATGTGATGGACTTATTCATTATAGTGATTTTACCAACTCTCGCACTCAATAATGTGTGGATAAGGATAAAACAGTAACGTGTTTTTCCCCAAAGGGTCGTTCATCAAGAAATTGTTTGATAATATGGTATTTTAAGTATATAAGTAATAAAAGCATTGATAAGTGCCAAAATTTAGTTATTTTGTACATATGTTTTGTGGCACATATATGTTCTTGTTTATTAATAATCGGTGAATAACCCCACTTTATGTTGTAAATACATTTTTATGTGTTTTGTGTACATAATGTACCGTTTGATTAGTTTTAATGTATTTTTGTAGGTATTTGTGCGTGTTGGAGCATCGAGGAATAAAGTGTCGAAGACACAGCTCCGAAGACGTAGTTTTGATGAATAAAAGACCAGTTTTGCTCAGGAGAGGACGCTCAGCGCGAGTCCGCTCAACGCGTTTTGGAGCGTGTTGAGTGTTTTGGTACTGTTTCGACAGAGAGATAATTTTGAGTCCGTTGAGTGCGGTGAGGCCGCTTGTCATACCCCAAAATTTACCCTCCATCCACTCAAGAGATTTCATGCATTCATACTCAAGGATTCCTCAAGAGTTGATCAGACAAACTCTCTCCTAGACAATCAACCCAAACTAGGGTTTGGTATCTCTCAAGTCAAGATGGATTTCCAACATCTCCAATGGCCTTCATGCCTCCCCATATGCTTCAAAGATTCTCCATGTCAAGTTTCAAGCTTCACAAGTCAAGTTTCCTCAGACAATTGCTCAGATGGTTGAAAATCGGGTGTATTGGACAAAAAGTCAACTGTGGTCAACATATAGTCAAAACTTCTGATTTTTGGTCAACATCCTCATTTTGAAGTTACATTCATCATTTGATCAAGGGTTGATCATGATTCATCAAGAAAACTCAAGATTTGCTCAAAAGTCAAACTTTCCAAATTAGGGTTTCTAGATGAAAAGTCAATCGAACTTTGGTCATAACTTTCTCAAACTTCCTCAGAAATTTTTCCACCACCTCTTGTTTTGAAGGAAATTCAATTCTCTACAACTTCATGTCTCACAAGAATGTCCAAAAATGCTTCATTTGAGAGGTATAGCTCAAAACATTACAGTCATTTTCAAAGTCAACAAAAGTCAACTTTTGATTTGAAGATATATTGAGCATGGTAACTCCAATTGAGATGAAACCAAAGACATTGTTTAGAGGACTCTTAGAGCTTTCCAAAAAGTCCAAGAACACTCAAAAATGTGGAAAATTGAGCAAGATACACTATTCAGAAGTTGGGCAATTTTGAACAATTGCACAAAAGGACATTTTGGTCAAAATGCAAAATTTTCCAAATGGGCCTATAATCTTTTGATCCAAACTTGTTCATGATGTTATTTTTGACCCATAAAAGCTTGGCATTGGTGATTTTCTATTTTCATGGTTTATATTTGAATTTTACAACATTTAATTCAAAAATAAATTATGTAAAATATGAAAATTATTTTTTCAATTAAGTTGGATTTATATCTCTTAATGTTCAAGAAAGCCCACACCATTTACCAAATTTGCAAGCCATGGCATTGATGAGAAAATCATATTTTCTTCAAAATTTGATTTGTTTTTATTGGAAAATATTTGCACAATCAATAAGCAATCTTTTTCACTTTTGCCATCCAATTTTCCTCTATAAATACTCAAGATTGTACAAGACTAAAACCCTAGCTCAAGCATAACCCTTATTCTTGCAAAAATTTCAAGAATTCTTGAAAATTCAATTTCAAATTGCACCATTCTCACCACTTCCACCATCCAAACGTGTTCGGGGTAAGTATGAGTAAGAATACATCATTGGTATTGATCAAAGCAAGGCCATATACATTCATACATATTCAAATATTTCTTGATTTTGCATTTTAATATCTGCGTGTTTCAATTGATTCTAATGGTTTGAATGTGTTCATGAGGTTATACTTGACTAATCTGGGCCATCGCTTGAGAGGTTGAACGTGAGAATCGTGGTTTGCCATGTTTAGGTTTTTTCGAATGCCTTCATCGAACCGGTTGATACGCATTTTCGTGGCAAACTAATGCCACCATTGAGATCGCACCCTCGATTTAGGGGTAGGGTCTCCTTTCTTGTTCATTTCGCGTATTTTTCGTGTTCAAGAATCATAGGCCGGAGAAGATGACCGAGCCCTAGCTCGCACCGACTCAGCGAAGACCGTGGAAGGCGGGCGCGATGGCTTGCTCGATTCGCTGCTCATGCCGGGGTCCACGCGTGCTGACTTTGATTTTCAAACATCCCTGACGCGTCATCATTCAAATACATTTGTTTTTCCCTTCAGAAACACCAAGTGTCAAGTGGCGTAGTGGTAGAAGCAAGCAATCTCAAGGTTTCACTCCTTGGTCTCCAGTTCGAACCTCACAGGGACCTGGTTTTGTTTTCTTTTTCAAAACTTGCATATTTTCAACTATTTTCATATTTTTCTATATTTTTAATATTTGCATACTATTTTAATTTATTTTCATATTTTATTCCTGCATTAAAAAATTAGCAAAAAAATATTTTCTTTTCACATTTATATTCTAAAAACCTTTATTTAATTTAATAAATTAAAAAATACAATTTTGCATGCATATTTATTTTTTTTGTAATTTTGCATTTTAATCATTATAAATTCATTTTAAATTACTAAATTGCATTTAAAAAATCCCAAAAAATTATTTTAGCTTATTTATCTTATTTCCAGCATGTATTAATTTTCTCATATTAAAAATTGCATTTTTTCTAACATTTTCCCTTATTTCAATTTCATCATATTTCCCGATTTTCTTATACTTTCACAGGTTGCACCGATTCGGACGTTTTTTCTTTTATCGTTTTATTTTTCCAATAATGTAATTGCTCATGGGTTGTAATAGTTTAATCTAGGTTTTTACTTTCCGCAAGTTTAAATTATGTATCGCCCAAAGCCATGTAATAGCGTAGGTTTATCTTTCGCACCTTTACAGCTTTACATTCCGCATTTTACTTTCCGCACTCTATCAATTGCTAGTAACTAGGCGTGTATGGCAAGATAATAATTGGACATAGCTCGCACTAATTTCAAGATAACATATTCTGAATTCAACACACTTCTTTCACACACGCACCCCTTAGGGTAATTTTCTCTCGTTGCCTTTTCGAATTCAAATGGTCATGTCCCTCGAACGTAGAGGTATTCTAGCACCGTTGCCTTCCAAACAAATCATCATAGTCCCTTCGATACAAAGATCATAGACCCACGACGTCGCCTCCGAATACATGATCTTGACCCTCGATTGTCGCCTACGAAAAATGATGATAGTCCCTTCGATATGTGCTAGGATACTTCCTACAAGTTGCCTTCAATGACCATCCGATGTCCCTTCGAATGTCCCGCTTACATCCAACGAATGGAGCTACCTACTAACTAATGGTATGGCTAGCGCTATTCTAAAGGAACGTAAAAGTACGAAAACGACCAATTCTGAGTGGGTAAATAAGTCTCTTAGTTGCTTGCTCTATCAAATGCTTTTCACACCACACACTTTTTCAAAGTTCAAATTCTTTTCAAAACAAAAACATTTCCGAACACTTTGTATACACTCCTACATGAGTCATTACAAAGTCAAAGCAAAATGCCTCTTTCAAAACATTTTTTGTCAAACACACAGAAAGCAATTTTAAAAGTGATCTAGAGCAACTAAGAGCCCGTAGATAACTACGGATGGAAAGGGGTGCTAATACCTTCCCTTTTCATAACCATTCTCCCGAACTCAGAATCTAACGAAGGTCTTTTTCTGTTACTTTTACCTTCCCTTGATTGGATAAAAATAAAAGTCGGTGGCGACTCTTGCTATCCGCACATTTGGATACAAAAATCCTACAAAGTCAGTTCACCGTATCACAGAACTGGCGACTCTGCTGGGGACACACCCAAAAGAGAGAATTGCCTTAGGGATTTCTAGATAACTTTTATTGCTTTTTGTTTGACTTGTATGCTTTAACTTTGAGGGTTGCTTGGGTATTATATTGTTGGGGGATCCTACACCCGGATCCGGGTTTCCTTTTAGGTAAGTAGCATTAGATCATCGCGACCGCTAGACGATAACTACGCGGTCAACATGATGGCTACGTTAGCGTGACACTTTGGTTGTCCCGATACTCTTCATTCCCAAGTTGAAGATAGTATTTGGCTTCGTGGTGTCATCAAGCGCTAACGAACTTTTAGAACCTTAATTGACCCATCTTAGCCATTAGAAGGTAGTGAGATGGCCGACTTTGGTGTAGACCAAGGTTGGTTGATACTCGATGCTACGCTCATTGAGATCGACTTTGGGACATTTTCGATCGACCACTTGGCCGTCGTTGAAATAAGCGCCTACGAAAGATCGATGATGTGAGATTCCTAGAACCCTACTATTATAGGACAGATGAACCAACTCAAACTTTTGGTAGGGTTATCACCTATACCTCATGCAAGCCTTAAACATAGGCTCATTGTGTGAATTGTTTGTGTGTGCTAAACATGACATCATGACATCATCCGCATTGCATATCATTTCTAACTATTTCAAGGACCTAGGGATTTATCTTTGCTGTTTTGTAGGGATTATGGCTTCTAGAAAGACTATCCGAATCAACTTCATGGGTATCCCTTCTCAACTCAAAGAATTGGTTTGAAATTCCGACCATGCTCGGTTCATCAAAAGACATGGTTATCTACTTGACTTGGTTATCTCCGGTTTTGAAGAAGATATGATGCATGTCCTATTCCAGTTCTTTGATCCGAAACACCATTGCTTTACATTCCCAGATTATCAGTTGGTTCCTACCTTAGAAGAGTTCTCTAAGCTACTTGGGGTACCTATTCTTGATCAAATGCCATTCACCGGTTTGGAAAAGGTTCCTAAGTTCGAAGACATTGCATCAGCCTTACATCTTAAGCGTTCAGACATTGAAGCCAATTGGGAAACTAGAAGTGGAGTTAAGGGTTTACTTTCCAAGTTCTTAATTAAGAAAGCCCGAGAATTCCTCAAAGTTATGAGTTTCCATGCATTTGAAAACATTGTGGCCTTGCTAATTTATGGTTTGGTTCTATTTCCTAACTCGGATCAGTTCATCGATATCAATGCCATCAAGTTGTTCCTTACCCGTAATCCAGTGCCTACTTTACTTGGAGATATGCTACATTCTCTCCACACCCGTACTACTAAGCGACAAGGAACTCTCATGTGTTGTGTACCGTTACTTTCAAGGTGGTTTATTTCGCACCTTCCTCCATCAGTTTTGAAGAATGAACAAAGGTTGAGATGGTCTCAAAGGATGATGTCACTCTCTCATTCAGACATCCGTTGGAATCTTTTCTCTCAAAAGGATTTCACATTCATTGAGCGTTGTGGAGAATTCCCTAATGTACCACTCCTTGGTATAAGGGGAGGCATTACTTACAACCCTTCCTTAGCTCTACGTCAGTTTGGTTTTGCCCGAAGAGATGGTCCACATGATATGCTTCTCCAAGATATTGTGTTCGATTACAATCACGATCTCCAGAATTACCGACGAAGGTTTATACATGCTTGGGGCATGGTAAAGAAGACTGATACCAAGACCTTGGGGCACCCGAACTCCATTCCTTGGGAACCTTACCTCAAATGGGTGCGAGCTCGAGCTCAAAACCTCATGATGCCATTCACTGCTTTACCAAGAATTATGGAACCTGCTATAGGTGACGTACCTAATCGTTCTCCATCCTGACATGCCTACTGATTTTGAAGACTTGAAGAGATCCTGGATTCAACTAAAAGAAGAAAGGGATACCTTTGAAGCTCAATGCTATGCAAGTGAGAAGAAAGTTCTAGAGTTGACCAAGCTACTTCACGAGGAGCGAAACATCAACGCTTACATCGGCACCAAGAGGAAGCGCCCATGGGAGACTTAGAGCTTTAGGATGTTTATGTTTTCTTTTATTGCTTTGAACTATCTCTTGTACTTAAAAAGAAAAAGAATAATGAGAAGTACTAATAAATGTTTGTTCATTGCTTGTTTAACAAATTTAAATCTCTTAGGTCCTTGAAAACATTGCATTGCATTCGCATAAACATTGCATAGCATATCATAACATTGCATCACAGGTACATTGGAGATTGGTTTTCTCATTTGCTCGCTATTTATTTTAGCGTAAATGGCTTTTGAACAGATCACAAAGATCTCCAAGCTCGAATGCTCAGTTTCAACAGATGTTCACCAGCTTGGTCCAAGGCCAAGAAGATCCGAAGAAGCTCATCAACAAGAAGAAGAAGGTTGTTGGTCTCCTCAACATGGGTAGACGATTCAAAGGGGGTCCAAAAGTGGTCACCGGATCGAGCTCTCAAGGAAGTGTCCATACCGAGGGAGTACCAAGGGTGATGAAGGTGATCCGTGAGCCAAAGAAAGGAGGAGAGGACCACTCGACTATAGCCAACACTGATGAAGATGACAAGTACAAACAACTCAAGACCGTCTGAATGCGTGGAAAATCAAGATGTCCGGCTGAACTTTGATGATCCGAGTCTCGTTCGGTGTTGTGATTCCTCCCAAGTTCAAAGTTCTCTTTTGCCAAATATGATGGCATGTCTTGCCCAAGTCTGCATTTGAAGTCCTATGTCCGTAAGATCAATCCCACACCGATGACGAAAGTGTGGATGCACTATTTTCAAGAGAGTTTATCCGAACCAGTTGGAATGGTACTATCACTAGAGAATGACCGATCCGTACTTGGAGTGATTTGGTGATGCTTTCTGACATGAGTACAATGTGAATTGACACCCACTCGCATGCAACTACAAAGCATGTCTATGGGTCGTGACGAGAAGTTCAAGGAGTATGCTCGTGGAGAGATCTAGCAGTGAGTTCAACCACCCTTGTCCAATAGGGAGTTGGTTGATATGTTCATGGGGACACCGACAGTCCGTTCTTCAATCATCGATTGGAAATTCTTCATCCGGATTCACCGAGTTGATATTGACAGTGGCGATTGAAGTCGGTATCAAGAGTGGGAAGATCCATGTAGAGTCATCTTCAAATGCCGCAAAGAGATCTTTTGGTGCTAAGAAAGAAGTCAATGTGTATGGTCAAAAAGCCGAGCCAAGACCGACCGCTCAACTGTGGGGGCGTGATCTCCAATCCTACATCAACAACCTCGGTGAGACAACGCGTGAGCCGTAACGCCACGAAGGTTTTAAGATCAACATGCCATTGTCGCAAGCCTTGCAACACATGTTGAACGCAGAGTCGATAACCTTGAGGATCCTCCTCGAATGTCAACACTCTCCGGTACAATCCAAATGCTAAGTGTGCTTACCATTCCAACAGCCCGTGGCACGATAATCGACAATTGTTGGGCTCAAGAACAAGATTCAAGATATGATTGAAGCTAAGCGATTGAGTTTGATCCTCCCGCTGAGACCGAATGTGATCAATGCACCTATGCCTAACCATGACAAGAGTTCCAATGTTGGTGACGATACTTATGTTTTCAACATAGATGACTTGACCATTCCTCGATGATTGTTAAGAAGAATTTGTTGCGGTGTCAATCCAGATGCCCAGAATTGTCGTTGGTGCCCATCCGCTCGATGGTTGTGCTTGGTTAAGAAGACGTTCAGGTATGATGGATAACCGTGAGATACTATTTCTAAAACCACCGTGCGTCGTGTGAAGAAATGTCTAAGTTGAAGATTGACAATGCGAACTAAACTGCACCATCGTGTGGGATACCTTGGGGCAGCCAAGTGGAAAGTATGATTACATGGTGAAGTACACGTCACGATAGTTACAAGATTCCTATTGAAGATGTTAAGGTAACCGGATGGGGTGACGATTTCCCGTAAGATTGCCGATGTTAACACAATAAGGATTTCCTCTGGCGATCCTGTGCCGGTGGCACCTCTCATTATCACTTCTCCAAGACCGTTCCATATTCCTCGACAAAGCTATCCCTTGGAACTATGGAGTCGATGTTTACTATCATGGTGTCAAACAAGACCCTCGACCATTGAAGATCTTATCGCTAAAGTTTCTATTCCCGACATTGACAACATCACGGATCAAGTAAGGTGACCCGAACCGGAAGGGTATTCTCTCGAGATCTCTCCTCCAAAGACATCGACTCCAATCGCATTCCATCTACTCCACCAATATCCCCAACTAGAGGGAAAGAACTGGCTCATCCGCTCAACCGAAGTACCAAAGGAAGTTATCAAGACACCTCCAAACAAGAAATGGAGGAAATTCAAGATCATCAAGAGAGTGATTACAATGTTGTGGATGCAGTTGGGACAAACTCGTCTAAGATATCCATGCTTGCTCGCTCTTGTGCTCGAGGCTCATGCTAATGCCTTGGTGAAGTTTCAAGAATGCTCATGTGCCGCAAGACACTACCACCGATCAATTCAAGTTTGTATTGCTAGCTGGCCGCCAACAACGGCCTAGGCTTCTCGATCTTGATTTGACTCCTGCCGAAAAGAAACACAACAAAGCCTTGCACATCTCGTTGAATGCAAGGGCGTTACATTGTCTCATGTTTTGGTTGACACCGTTCGCCTCAATATCCTACCAAGACCGCTTTTGATCGGCTTGATGTCGAAGGGTTGGTTACGAGACCCAGTGACATTATTGTGAGAGCTTTTGATGGTTCTAAGCGACAAGATTGGAGAGCTCATTCACTGTTAAAGTCGGTTCCGACTTTTGACTCCACTTTCTTTGTCATGGACATCCGCCCGCTTACTCTTGTCTACTCGGACGCCTTGGATACATGGGCGTTATTTCCACCTACATCGAAGAAATACCGGTGAAAGGGAAGGTTGTTACGGATGTGGTGAAGAAGAATATATGGTCATCATCTACATCATTCCGCTATCTCGAGATGGAGGGTGAATTCTTGAGACTCCGTCAAGCTTTTGAAACAATTCCCATAGTCATGCACGCTGACTCTCCGTCACTCCGAAGATGCTAAAGTTCGCCTAGGATGGCCTCATTGAAAGATGCTCAAGCTCTTGTTGAACAAGGAGGCTATTTGGGGTCACTCCCGATCTTCCCTTCAACCGACAAGACCGGTTTAGGCTTCACCATCAAGGGTCAAGGTGATACGCGAACGTGCGGCCAACTTCCTTTCCGCATCGGTCAGTGGAATCCATGCTATAGAAGACGGCGACAACGGCTTCGACATCGAAGTGGATCTTCCCAACTCCATCATGGGCTCAAGAATTGGAAGATCAAGACTTCATACCAATCTCCTTTAGTCGGGAGTAATTGCTCTTGTTTTGTTTTGCTTTTCGTATTTCTTTATGATTGAACAATAAACTTTGAAAGCTCGGTGCCTTGCGGGCCATGGCTCGTTCAGAGGTTATTATCTTGTTTGCGTATTTTCATTCAATAAATTCGTTGGACTTTTGCATTCAAATGTTGTTTTCTTTACTTTATCACCCTTCAAAAGCTATGTGTTCTTACACACCCACGTGATACAACCGTAATCACTCCGAATCTCGTTAATAACTATGCTAGTGCTAAATATGACTTGATAATCCGATCTACCAAGCGAAGACGAAAGTGAGGAAGATTGTGAAGTGCCGGAGAACTTGCCGACTCACAGAAGAAGAGCGAGTTATACACCACATGAAGAGCAAGTTGAGGTTGTGGATTTGGACGAAGAGAAAAGAGATCAAGATAGGAGCGGGTCTTGAGGATGTTAAAGAAAGGTTGGTTCGATGCTACGAGACTATGTTGAGGTTTTGCTTGGTCATACGAAGACATGCCGGTTTGGACATTGATATTGTGGTGCACGATTGCCGCAAAGAGGTTTTCTCGGTGAAAATGAAGGTTCGTCGTGCGTCCCGAGATGTCGAGAAAATCAAAGCGAAGTCATGAAGCAGTTCAAGGTTTCTTAGTCACTTCTTATCCCATGGGTTGCGAATGTAGTACCCGTACCTAAGAAGTATGGCAAAGTACGAATGTGCGTGGATTACGTAGATCCGAACAAAGCGAGTCCGAAAGACGATTTTCCACTTCCTCATATTGATGTTCGTTGACAACACCGCCAAGATAAGGTTTTCTCCTTCATGGATGGTTTCTCCGGTTACAATCGGATCAAAATGGCCTCAAGATATGGAGAAGACTACTTTTGTTACGGTGGGGCACTTTCTACAAGGTTATGCCGCTCGGATGAAGAATGCGGGTGCCACTTATCGTGTTATGGTAACATTATTTCATGACATGATTCATCACGAGATAGAGGTCTATGTCGACATGATAGCTCGATCACGATCAAGAAGAACATCTTAATCATTTGCGAAACTATTTGATGATTGAAGAAGTACAGGCTGAGACTTAATCCTAACAAGTGCACCTTTGGAGTCAGATCCGGAAAACTCCTAGGGTTTGTTGTCAGTGGAAAAGGTATTGAAGTTGATCCCGCCAAGGTTAGAGCCATTCAAGAGATTCCAGCGCCCCGCACCGAAAAGGAGGTCAGAGGTTTCTTGGGCCGATTGAACTACATTGCCAGATTCATTGCACACCTGACTGCTACTTGTGAGCCAATCTTCAGGTTACTTAAGAAAGATCAAGTAGTGGAATGGAATGACGATTGCCAGATCGCTTTTGACAAAATCAAGGAGTACCTACAAAACCCTCCCATCCTGATGCCGCCTGCCGAAGAAAGACCTCTTATCATGTACTTGACAGTGTTAGAGAACTCAATGGGGTGTGTGTTGGGGCAACATGACGAGTCTGGTCGAAAAGAGCATGCAATATACTACCTTAGCAAAAAGTTTACCGACTGTGAAACAAGATACTCAACTCGAGAAAACTTGCAACGCTTTTTGTCGCCGACTAAGACAGATATGTTGACTCACACTACCTTGTTGATTTCAAGATGGATCCGATAAAATACATCTTTGAGAAACCAACTCTCTCCGGAAGAATAGCAAGATGGCAAATGATCTTGACCGAATATGACATCCACACTTCTAAAGCGATCAAAGGAAGTGTGGTAGCCGATCATTTGGCTCATCGTAGATGACTATCGTCTATGCATTCAATTTCAGATGAAGATGTTCCACTAGTTACAAATTAAGAACCGGCCCGACGAAGGACACGAACAAGGATCCCGATGGACCATGGTCTTTGATGGAGCCTCAAACGCACTTGGCAATGGCATTGGCGCCATCATTACATCCCCTGCAGGCGGACACACGCCTTTCACCGCCAGGTTATGTTTTAGTTGCACTAACAATATAGCCAAATACGAAGCGTGCATCATGGGTCTTAAAGCTGCTATTGACTTAAGAATCAAATTCTTACGGGTGTATGGAGACTCAGCTTTAGTGATCAGTCAGATTAAGGGCGAGTGGGATACGAAACATCTGAATCTCATTCCGTATCGAGAGCATGTTTTAAGTTTGATCCCCTACTTTGAAGAGATCACTTTCAATCACATTCCACGAGAAGAGAATCAGTTGGCAGACGCGTTGGCTACTATGTCGTCTATGTTCAAGGTTAGATGGGACAACGAGGCTCCCCAGATCATCATTGAGAAGTTCGACGAACCAGCGTATTGTTGTGAGCTTGACGCAGAAGAGAAACCTTGGTACTATGACGTGAAGACGTATCTTGAGACTCGGGAATATCCAGGGCATCATTAATGATAAGAAGTTCATGAGAAGATTCGCCCAAATTCTTCCTCAAGAACGGCATCTTATACAAGCGCAACCATGACTTGTGCTTACTCTACTGAGAAAACCGCAATGCGTATCATGGAAGAGTTACACGGAATTTGGTACCCACTGGACACACCATGGCTAAGAAATTTTGAGAACAGTTACTATTGGTCTACCATGGAAGCGATTGTCACCGCTCGATCTTGTCACAAATGCGGTTATGCGGACAAAGTGCATGTATCTCCTACCTCGAATGTTTTAACTTCTCCTTGGCCTTTTGCAATGTGGGGCATTGACATGATTGGGAAATCAAGCCCACGCTTCCAATGGACATCGTTTCATCCTTGTAGCAATCGATTACTTTACCAAGTGGGTGAAGCGACCTCGTATGCATCTGTTACCAAGAATGTTGTGGCTCGATTCATCAAACATAATCTTATCTCCGGTATGGCACTCGAAAGGATTATCACGATAACGGCTCTAACCTCAACAACAAGATGATCACCGAACTCGCACGCAGCTCAAGATCAAACATCACAATTCTTCTCCATATCGGCCTAAGATGAATGGCGATGGAAGCCAACAAGAACATTAAGAAGATTATAGAAGATGGCGGTGACTTACAAAGATTGGCATGAGATGTTACCATTTGCTCTTCATGGTTATCGCAAAGACGAACATCAACAACCCCTTCTTGTGTACGGTATGGAAGCCGTCTTACCCATCGAGGTTCAGATACCCTCAACCAGAGTCCTCCAAGACGCAGAGTTAGGTGAAGACGATTGGGTTCAGACTCGCCTTGACCGATTAACTTGATTGATGAGAAGCGACTCGCATCCATACGCCATGGATGATTTATCGAAATGAATGATCGAGCATTTAACAAGAAGGTCAAGCACCGAGTCTACCAAGTCGGTGATCTAGTAGTCAAGCGCATCATTCTTCCACAAGGTGATCCTGTGGGCAAATGGACTCCCACACGAGGACCGTTTGTAGTCAAGATGATTTTTGGAGCTATGATACTTAGCACCATGGATGGTGAAGACTTCCCACACCCCGTGAACGCAGACATAGTCAAAAATACTACGATAAAGAGACCCGCTAGGTCGATTTAACCTAGGCAAAATAAGGGCATCTGGCGAATCAAAGGTTCGGGCAAAAGTTAAGGATATATACAAAACATGTACACCCGCAAGTCGAAAACCGAAAAGGCGGCTTGGGCAAAAAGGTATCCCAGAAAAACGAAGGGCGGTCTAGGCAAAAGTTAGGGATTTAAGCGTCGACTATGTCTCTTCGGATCACGCTTCCGACTACTATCGATTCGAGGTTCAAATGGCGAAGATCAGTCTACTCACTTTCTACTGACAGCAAGGAGATGAGATAGTTGAAATATATGAGTACTAGCATAGTTGGAACTTAACGAGATTGTTTCCGCATAGCTTTTTACCTTTCTTGTGTACAAACTACTTGGCCATACGCCACCTTTCAAATAAACGCAAACTCCTTTCTCTTTACAATTTTTGTTGTTGTCGTTTGCAATAAGTCCAACGTTTGCTTTGAATGACTATACGCATTTGACAATAAGAATCTAATCACAAACATACGAAAAGTGAACATGCAAAAGTACTTACTACAGGCTCCTGGAATTGAGATGACGACGAAAGTCACCAATGGTCCCCACAGAGCATGATCCCCACAAAGGTGTCACTCAACACACCTTCCCCAGCGGAGTATATGTTAATCCATAAGCAATGATTCCACTCAACCGAGCAACGTTACATCAGTCTCCAAGCAGTAGCACTTCATCCCTAGCGGATATTTCTCAATCCTCCCTCTTCTCCCCGGCAGCGGTATCCAGACTCGAAACTTGGTCAAATATGCATCAGAGAAAAACATACACCTTTTATTCCCCAGCCTGAGATTACAACGGACTCCAGACTCTTCTAGCCCGGTCTCTCAACAAATATCAAATACCCTCCAGCGAGATTTACACTCGGAATCCCCAGTAGAGCGTCTCCTAAATCTCCTCAGCAGGATCTACATACCAGGTCCCCAACGAATCGCCTCCTGTCTTCTGGTCTATGAGATCTCCAACAACGAGCTTCTCAATCTCTATCTTCCTCAACAGTATCTAGGCCCAGGACTTGGTCAGATAGTGCATCGGAGGAATCCCGGATATCTTTCTCCTCCTTTGAGAGCGGGGTTTTCATCTACACAATTCCCCAAACAGAAGTCAGAAATCTTCAAACAAAGCATCCGCATCCTCTTCAAGATGGATATGTTTTGAAATATCACAACATTCATCATCCATACATTTCTCATAAAATCATACTTCATGCATATGTCATTCATATACACTGCCATACATCATACTTTGCATAAAACTAACGAATGTTCTATCAAAGTTTCTCTTGTTTTTTCCAAAACAGTAATGACCGACGCAAACAGTCCAGGATTAAGCCCCGAACCGACGGAAAACTATCCGAAGACCGTCGTCCCGACGATTGGTCCGAGATTAAGCCCCGAACCGACGGAAAACTATCTCGAAAGATCGCCCTTGGTTGTCCTCCGACGGGTCGAGATTAAGCCCCAAACCGACGGAAAACTATCCGAAGACCACCTCTGGTTATCCTCCGATAATGGTAATGGATCAACACCGATGTGTGGAAGCTATCCACATTTTTGCCAACTACAATTTCCTCGAGTAATCAGCACAAAGATTTATTCGATTCTTCTTATTATCAGCGATTCTGAGTGCGACTCGGTTGCCTTAGATGGCATCTTAAGCCCATCTCCGACTATTTGTCAATATCTCTTCACTTTCGAATGCATATATGGTTAAAAATCAATACGGACCAATAACTTCATTTAAAATGAACACGAAGTCTAACGACGACTCCTTCGGATGGCATCTTAAGCCCATCTCCTCTCCTTCCGAAACATCTGAGTCTAACGCGACTCACTCCAAAGATCGACCTTTCTAGATGGCATCTTAAGCCCATCTCCGCAGCTCTCCTATTGACAACCTCGAGTCTAGCGACGACTGTTCCCAAAAAGTCTCCAACTTCTCCAAATGGCATCCGTAAGCCCATTCCGCATCATCCACCTGCGCAAATTTTCGGTGTACTCGGTGTTCAATCATCTTCTACCTCCAGTCACGAAAGACAAGCATGTCAACCTAACCCTTCCAGACAAGAAGATTGAGCAGGGCATACCCCAAAATTTGCCCTCCATCCACTCAAGAGATTTCATGCATCATATCAAGGATTCCTCAAGAGTTGATCGACAAACTCTCTAGACAATCAACCCAAACTAGGGTTTGGTATCTCTCAAGTCAAGATGGATTTCCAACATCTCCAATGGCCTTCATGCCTCCTCATATGCTTCAAAGATTCTCCATGTCAAGTTTCAAGCTTCACAAGTCAAGTTTCCTCGACAATTGCTCGGATGGTTGAAAATCTGTATTGGACAAAAGTCAACTGTGGTCAACATATAGTCAAAACTTCGATTTTTGGTCAACATCCTCATTTTGAAGTTACATTCATCATTTGATCAAGGGTTGATCATGATTCATCAAGAAAACTCAAGATTTGCTCAAAAGTCAAACTTTCCAAATTAGGGTTTCTAGATGAAAAGTCAATGAACTTTGATGGTCATAACTTTCTCATACTTTCTCGAAATTTTTCCACCACCTCTTGTTTTGAAGGAAATTCAATTCTCTACAACTTCATGTCTCACAAGAATGTCCAAAAATGCTTCATTTGAGAGGTATAGCTCAAAACATTACGGTCATTTTCAAAGTCAACAAAAGTCAACTTTTGATTTGAAGATATATTGAGCATGGTAACTCCAATTGAGATGAAACCAAAGACATTGTTTAGAGGACTCTTAGAGCTTTCAAAAGTCCAAGAACACTCAAAATGTGGAAAATTGAGCAAGATATACTATTCGAAGGCGATTTTGAACAATTGCACAAAAGGACATTTTGGTCAAAATGCAAAATTTTCCAAATGGGCCTATAATCTTTTGATCCAAACTTGTTCATGATGTTATTTTTGACCCATAAAAGCTTGGCATTGGTGATTTTCTATTTTCATGGTTTATATTTGAATTTTACAACATTTAATTCAAAAATAAATTATGTAAAATATGAAAATTAAGTTATTTTTTCAATTAAGTTGGATTTATATCTCTCTTAATGTTCAAGAAAGCCCACACCATTTACCAAATTCGTGCAAGCCATGGCATTGATGAGAAAATCATATTTTCTTCAAAATTTGATTTGTTTTTATTGGAAAATATTTGCACAATCAATAAGCAATCTTTTTTCACTCCTTTTGCCATCCAATTTTCCTCTATAAATACTCAGCATTGCAGCCAGCACAAGACGAAAACCCTAGCTCAAGCATAACCCTTATTCTTGCAAAAATTTTCAAGAATTCTTGAAAATTCGAATTTCAAATTGCAGCCATTCTCAGCCACTTCCAGCCATCCAAACGTGCTCAGGGGGTAAGTATGAGTAAGAATACATCATTGGTATTGATCAAAGCAAGCTGAATCGTGCCATATACATTCATACATATTCAAATATTTCTTGATTTTGCATTTTTAATATCTGCGTGTTTCAATTGATTCTAATGGTTTGAATGTGTTCATGAGGTTATACTTGACTAATCTGGGCCATCGTTTGAGAGGTTGAACGTGAGAATCGTGGTTTGCCATGTTTAGGTTTTTTTCGAGCTGTCTTCATCGAACCGGTTGATGGCATTTTCGTGGCAAACTAATGCCACCATTGAGATCGCCCTCGATTTAGGGGTAGGGTCTCCCTTTCTTGTTCATTTCGCGTATTTTTCCAGGTTCAAGAATCATAGCTGCCGGAGAAGATGACCGGAGCCCTAGCTCGGGCGCTGACTCAGGCGAAGACCGGTGGAAGGCTTGCGTGGCGCGATGGCTTCGATTCGCTCATCTTGATGGGGTCCACGCGTCGACTTTGATTTTCAAACATCACGACGTCATTCAAATACATTTGTTTTTCCTTGAAACACCAAGTGTCAAGTGGCGAGTGGTAGAAGCAAGCAATCTCAAGGTTTCACTCCTTGGTCTCGATTCGAACCTCACGGGACTGGTTTTGTTTTCTTTTCAAAACTTGCATATTTTCAACTATTTTCATATTTTTCTATATTTTTAATATTTGCATACTATTTTAATTTATTTTCATATTTTATTCTGCATTAAAAATTAGCAAAAAAATATTTTCTTTTCACATTTATATTCTAAAAACCTTTATTTAATTTAATAAATTAAAAAATACAATTTTGCATGCATATTTATTTTTTTTGTAATTTTGCATTTTAATCATTATAAATTCATTTTAAATTACTAAATTGCATTTAAAAAATCCCAAAAAATTATTTTAGCTTATTTATCTTATTTCCAGCATGTATTAATTTTCTCATATTAAAAATTGCATTTTTTCTAACATTTTCCCTTATTTCAATTTCATCATATTTCCCGATTTTCTTATACTTTCACAGGTTGCACCGATTCGGACGTTTTTTCTTTTATCGTTTTATTTTTCCAATAATGTAATTGCTCATGGGTTGTAATAGTTTAATCTAGGTTTTTACTTTCCGCAAGTTTAAATTATGTATCTGCCCCAAAGCCATGTAATAGCGTAGGTTTATCTTTCCGCACCTTTACATTTCCGCTTTACATTCCGCATTTTACTTTCCGCACTCTATCAATTGCTAGTAACTAGGCGTGTATGGCAAGATAATAATTGGACATAGCTCGCACTAATTTCAAGATAACATATTCTGAATTCAACACACTTCTTTCACACACGCACCCCTTAGGGTAATTCTCTCTCGTTGCCTTTTCGAATTCAAATGGTCATGTCCCTCGAACGTAGAGGTATTCTAGCACCGTTGCCTTCCAAACAAATCATCATAGTCCCTTCGATACAAAGATCATAGACCCACGACGTCGCCTCCGAATACATGATTTTGACCCTCGATTGTCGCCTACGAAAAATGATGATAGTCCCTTCGATATGTGCTAGGATACTTCCTACAAGTTGCCTTCAATGACCATCCGATGTCCCTTCGAATGTCCCGCTTACATCCAACGAATGGAGCTACCTACTAACTAATGGTATGGCTAGCGCTATTCTAAAGGAACGTAAAAGTACGAAAACGACCAATTCTGAGTGGGTAAATAAGTCTCTTAGTTGCTTGCTCTATCAAATGCTTTTCACACCACACACTTTTTTCAAAGTTCAAATTCTTTTCAAAACAAAAACATTTCCGAACACTTTGTATACACTCCTACATGAGTCATTACAAAGTCAAAGCAAAATGCCTCTTTCAAAACATTTTTTGTCAAACACGCAGAAAGCAATTTTAAAAGTGATCTAGAGCAACTAAGAGCCCGTAGATAACTACGGATGGAAAGGGGTGCTAATACCTTCCCTTTTCATAACCATTCTCCCGAACTCCGAATCTAACGAAGGTCTTTTTCAGTTACTTTTACCTTCCCTTAATTGGATAAAAATAAAAGTCGGTGGCGACTCTTGCTATCCGCACATTTGGATACAAAAATCCTACAAAGTCAGTTCACCGTATCACACCGCTGAGTAGCGTTTAAGTCGTTTTACGTGTAAATATTAGTGGAGGCCGCTGAGCGCACCCTCGCCGTTGAGCGCGGTCGTCTGTGTTTAGTTTTATAACTTCATTTTTCTTCATTTCTAGGTTATGGTTTTGGGGTGGATTTTGATCCCCATTTCCATCAACCTTTATTTTTGATAGATTATCTTAGAAAACAATATTAGGCTTTGTATAGAGATGATTTGAGGTGGATTGCTCTTCGATAGGCTCTGACAAGCCGGTGTAGATGAGTAGTGTATCTCTTCTCTTCTCTTTGTATTTCTCTATTGTTGGTTATGTATGTATATTTACTCTTTACACGTGTATATTTGTCGCCCTTGGCATTGTATAAAGTTTGCTTTATGAATCTTTGTTGGTGATTGTCTTAGATTTTTACTCTATGTTAGGGATTTGAGCTTTGCTAGACATAGATTACTTAGATTCTTACATAGGATGATTATTTGTTAGTTTCTGAATGCTAGAAATGGGTTTATACCTGGCATTTACTTAGAGTATCTGATCTTAATGTCGCTGTGTTGGTTGTTTTGAGTTAGAGATAGTCGTTACGAGTGACACAGTTGACTTCTGTGTTGTTGAGGTAGGCCAGACATGGCTATCGAGGTGATGCGGTTGAATT
This sequence comes from Vicia sativa, assembly GCA_021764765.1. NCBI lineage: Eukaryota > Viridiplantae > Streptophyta > Magnoliopsida > Fabales > Fabaceae > Vicia > Vicia sativa. The sequence goes on from CM038795.1 coordinate 74,439,598, forward strand.
CTCAATTTGGGTTAAAAATAGCTTGGGTTATGAGAGGTATGTGATGACACGAACGAGTATCGTAGGCTGAGTATAACTGGATGGTAGATTTAAGTCTGTGATGGGTAGTGTGCATTCGTTCCGGACAAGCTATCTATCCTTTATAGTTTTTGTTCATTTACTTTTTGTCTTTTCTTTACAACCATTTAACCCCAAACTCATTAACGATAGAATTGTCAAACGACGAATCAATAACCAATCTCTGTGGACACGATATGATATAACCTAATCAGTATATATCACCCGGTAAAAATAATACTTTACTTTTTGCTTGCCTTCTATAAAGCATCCGAACAAAATATCACGCTCACTGTTATCGCGATCAGCGGCCTCACCGTGCTCAGCGGGCTCAAAATCATCTCTATGCCGAAATAGTACCAAAGTACTCAACGCGCTCCAAAACACGCTGAGCAGACTCGCATTGAGCGGCCTCACCGCGCTCAGCGGCCTCTCTTGAGCAAAACTAGTTTTTTATTCATCAAAATTGTGTCTTCGGAGCCGTGTCTTCGACACTTTATTCCTCGATGCTCCAACACACACAAATACCTACAAAAATACATTAAAACTAATCAAACGGTACATTATATACACAAAACACAATAAAACGTATTTACAACAAAAAAATGGGGTTATTCAACGATTATTAACAAACAAGAACAGATAAGTGCCACAAAATATATATACAAAATAACTACATTTTGGCACTTATCAAGCATCAATTAGAGGTTTTATGGAAACAACAAAACCCAACAAGCCCGAAGACAAGAAGAGCAAAATAAAAAGGGAATTTAATCAATCGGCCCAATCGATTAAATCATATAAAAAAGTAAAAATCCAAACTTTGGATAACTCCTCAACGGATAGTTGAAGGAGTAAATGTTATAACATATACTTACAGCGGAAAAATCTCAAAATTTACCATTGCTAATTGATTGTTTAATCAATTAAGTACAAACTCTAAAAAGAGGTGCATTCCTATTTCTCTTTACTACATCATTTCTTACTACTTTCTTGCATAAAAAACACTATTTTCTCTCAATTCATCATCATCTTCCAAATGGATTCAAAAAGTACATATTCCTCCCAACCATCATCTTCTTACTTCTCTAAAGATTTCTCAACCCAAGCTCAAGAAACCAACAATAACATTTATTACTCATATAGAGAGTTCCTTATCTTCCACCACCTAGATGAAGACCTCTTCAAAGATTGCTCCTTCATGTAAGCATTCAACTTTGTAGGGTTAAGAAACTTTGTTTTACAAAAACCTTGGGAAAGATATCCCGATCTAGTAAGAAAGTTCTATGAAAACCTCACCTATACAAATGGGATCAACAACTCAGAAGTCAAAAATCACCCCATCACCCTCTCTCTCTTGAGGACTTCTCAAGCATCTGCAGCCTACCCTACATATACACAAGATTATGATCAAAATTTTGAAGGTAATGAACTTGATTTTGAAATTCTTGCTCACTCATTCCTTATTGATCCTACTGAAGATGCAAGAAACATGAGAAATTGGGGGTTTGAATTGGGTTTCTAAGAATTAAAACTTTTTGAAACTAAACACATGAAGCTAACATAAGAACAAAAATAAATTAACACAATTATTTTTATCCTAATTCACTGTTAACTAAGTTAATCCAGTCCACCCGCCACGGTGATTTCTCCTTCTCAACAAGGACTTAATCCAATATAACCAAACTGATCACAGACATAAACAAATACTAATCGTCAATGTTTACAACCACAGAGACTACTCGTCAACATCTTCTTGTGAATCCTGACTAAAGCCTTAGTATCTTAAGTAATTATTAACCAAAGGTTGAAATACAAGATTGTGTGCTTACAATATGCTTCTAAGAAAGAAAATTTACACAAGTTGAAATACATAGAAAATAACGCAACAGTGTTAGAAGCAAGTTAGCGAGCAAGAATTCCTTGTTTTACAAAACTTTACAAAAATATTTATAATGAAAGTTCAGCAGCGTTTTAGCATAATGATTCAACACAAAATTTCTTGTTCCAATTCTTCCAAGTCTTCCTTTTATAGCCAAAAATAAATCCCTTGGAAGGTAGAATAGAAATATCATAATTCCAACTATCTTCTTGCATAGTGGTCAGTGTGAGTGGTAGATAACATTGTACCAATAGTACAATACTTTTGCCACAAAATTAGAGTAGTGGGAGGAGGTGACCACGTAATATTTTTCACGTAAAAACTCTTGATCTTCTCTTCCAATCTTCAGAGGCTTCCGGATATGTAAGAGTTAAGGCATGTTTAGAAGGATAAAAACTTATCTTCAGAACCTTTGTCTTCAAATTCTTCAAAACTTGTTCAACAGAACCTTGTCTTCAGCACGTTGGTCTGTAGAACTGTTGGTCTTTAGAGTCTTCATAACTTGTTCACCAGAACCTTGTCTTCAAAATATTCAGCACGTTGGTCTTCAGAACCGTTGGTCTTCAGAACTTGTTCACCTGAACATTCTCCCTTGAAAAATAATGGTTTGTTTAATGAATCATTTGAAGTAATCATACCTCCTAATATGATTATTCTTTAAACAAGAGTTATACTCTAATTCTACTTGTTGACCAAGTGACTTTAGGCACAAGATAAAAGATATGAATTGTGATAAAAAAAGGTTTATAAAACTTTAAAGAAAAAGGTTTATTTTACTTGATTGATTTTTAAAAATATATGAAACAAATATTAATCCCCAAAAGATTAAATAACATAAATATAAACTAAAACGAAAAAGAAATAGCATTTCAAAAATTATACTAGTTCACTCTTAAACCACATAGCTTACTCTAGTCTGCAATAATTTCCTCTTAAGAGTTACACTAACAATAAATATTTTATCACAAAATAAATTCATAACCCTATTATACCAAGCTTTAATCACAAGTTTAGCTTGAAAAATTGATAATGATATAATAGCTTACAAGAGAAGAACCATCTCTTGATTTTCCAATTATAGCTTAAAATAGATTAATCAACAATTGAACAAACACAACTCTTACTAAGTGTTTTCTTTTCTCAGTACTAAAATAATTCTAAGTGAATATGAAATTTATAAGAAGAAGATGATAGAAAAGAAAGATTAATATTTAGTTTTCTTGTGTAGTTCGAAGTGAACATATATCCTCATTGTATAGTAAAAAAATAACTACAAAAGGAAAGTATTGTGGGAGAGATCCACATCATATTCAACTAGACTGTGGTTTGAACTCTAATCAATTAGAAAGCGTTAGTTCTCCCCATAATTGATTAAAAAAGTTTCATAATCAATTAAAGGGTAAATTTTTCTTCATGGTTGATTAATTACGCTCCAATTTTTATTAGGATTCAATTTCAAAAAGGTTTGGCCTAATTTTAGAGGTTTATAAGATTTTCTTAAAAAAAAAATGTTTAGAAAGTAATTTGAGTGTGTAAATGCATTTATCTTAGTATTTAGAGAGATTACAGACACTTAATATTACATATGATCCTACAAAAATAAATAAACATAACACATGATCACATGCGCGAGGTTTTAGAAAATGACATTGTTTCTTGATGATGTTCTTTAGCATATGATTATTTTAGGATAATCATCATATGCTTATCAATTTTTTATTTACTTAAATCATTTTTCTTCACATGATGATGGTTATGATATTTTTGTTTTATTCTCTTTGCATTCATTAAAACTTATTATATTCGTTAATCACATAGAACCATAATTCAGTGGTTTGGTTTGTAGGAGGCAATGAAGCATCCTCTATTGGTATATAATCTACTAAAGATGTTGGAAATACAAGTGTTCCTCAAGGTGGTAAAGGTGAAGTTTGGACATCCAAGAGTTTCTCAGTGTCCCGAAAGATTTTTAAAGCAATGGATTATCATGCTCTTATTGTGGTTCTCGTCATGTTCTTTATTCACCTTTAGATCTAGTTAATATAGAAAGTGGAAGCAACAAAGCTACTTGACATAAATTGTGCCAAATGATATGAAAACAAGATCTTTTTGGTCCACGGCCTAATCAGTGACATTTGTATGTCTAAGGTTTTTAGATTAGATAATTTGTATTCTAGATTGCTTATATGTCCCCTTTTATCTAAGATTCTAGATTTTCTAAGACATATATTCTTCTAATTGTCAATGTTATTAAATGAAATATGTCCAAAAATACCTGGGAACATGATCTGAAGATCTCCTCGATCGAGGAATAATCCATCTTATGTTTCTTTGATACTATAACCTTTTTATAAACGTTGGTTGTGTTGATTGGTGTCTGCAGCTTTGTGCAAATGGATCTTGTTAAATGAACTAACGATCCCTTGGGGGCTTGGTTGGCTTTGATTTTCTATAGTTTTAGGGTGCGACTACCTCATAAACTTTATGCCTTTTGAATCGTTCTTGAACGATGAATCTTGCAGAGATACTTTCTTAGAAGTGTTCGATTGATCAAATTTCATATTTACCAAGTCCCTTGACAAACATTAATTGAGGATAAAGTGAAGCGGGTAGGGCCCTTGGCCCATTTATGAACAATTATGTTAGGGTTAACATAATCTTTAATAATACAATTAAAATTATTCAAATTCTAAATGGGTAAAGTTCAAAAAAGCCTTGGATGTATCATCCTACGCAACCTTTGCCTCATTCAACAACGCTCAAAATGTGGGTCACCCCAATTTTTTCCAAAACTTTATTCCGGAAATGCATCTTCAGGCCAACTCCATCAATTTATTCTTATTGAGCATTTTAGTGGATATTCCGAAAATACATTTCTGGTTTTTATGAATATCTTGTTCCTTGCATTAGTGGACCAACAACATAGGAGAAATGGATGCGCGTCCCTGAAATGGGTCATCTCATAGCAAGTACGTAGAAAAAAATGTGTATTAATCTTACAAGATATAGTTTTCCGAAACATTTTTCTATTGCACACTACCACACCTCAAAATCCAAATAATCGTGTTATCTGTGTTGGATGGATTTCAAATTTGCGGTAGTTTGTTCAAGTTTATTTGAAACCGAGATGTCCAATACCACTTATATAACCAGAGTAGACAACTAACTCAACAACAAAAGTCGAGACTTGGCTAGACCTTTTTTTGGAAAGGATGCAGGAGTTCAACAAATTCAGCGAGATTGAAAGAGACTCAAATAAACAAAAGTCAAAAGGGGTACCACCCATAGATTTATCCACGACACATTGTTTGGTTCATTTTATTTTTTTTCAACAATATTTTTTATGTAATCTTGTATTAATATTAATGATGTCTAAAATATATATTGCAATATATTTTAAAGTTTTTCAAACAAATTATGCATTTATTACAGTTTCTGATTCTGTCTAGAATAAAATCTCATTCTACTCTGAGAGGTTCCAGAAATACATCTCCGGAATAACATATTATGTTGTTATTGCATATGCATATCCGAAACTTTCCCTAGTACAAGACAAAATTTATGTGGTTCATATTTGTCTACAACTACTATAAGTATGGGTTATTGTCTCATGCTTCATACAAAAACAAATTACACTAGAATGAACATCAAGTGGCATGTCGCAAATGTCTACTTTGACAACGTGAAATCCACAAGAGAATCTAAGATCAATGAATACACACCTTTTGTAGATCTAAAATACATAACAAGGAATCTCATACCTTACGCCGACAATTGAAAATTTGTAAAGCTTGAGTAAGTTCATCGTCGATTGACAATGAATGCAAGATTGAGTTCAACAATTATGAGCTGAAGACAAATAAAGATTTAAGGGCTTATGTGAAATACATTTTTCTGTTTCGAAACAAAAGTTCTGATTGAGGTGGATGTAACGATTTCGAGATCGGTCGAAGATATTGTGAAGATGTTGGAACGTCCATTTGAATATTGAAATGTAATGTTTGATTTATATTAACGATTACCTATTTAATGTTTTGTTTTTTATGTTATAAATGCTAGTTTTAGTTTATCATTCTGCATTTCTTTTTTCTGTATTTGTGTACATTTATGTCTCTGCGTACATTTATGTTTCTTGATGATTCAGAAATACATCTCCGTCATATTTTCGAAAATACATTTTTGAGTTTAAAATATACACAATTCTAGAGCGACATACAAAATCAACAAGGGATGTGTCTGTTTGGGGTGCGCTGGAAGACATGTGACACCCCAGATAATTCAATGTTTAAAATAATTAGAATTTTTAATTATTAATTTAATTAGAGTTTAATTATTATTATTGGAATTAATTAATTAATTAATTAGATGAGAGGAGGAATTGGGAGTGTGAGGAGTAATGGGGGGTGTGAAGAGTAAAATACTCTACCTATCCTAATTATTATTTTATTTATTTATGGGAATAATAAAAGAAATAATAAAAGGGAAAAGAAGGAAAAAGAGGAATAGAAGGTTTTTCATCATTCGTAACATTGGAGAAGAGAAGAGAAAGAGGAAAAGAGTGAAGGTTGTCGGAATTCGAAGAACCCACAAGGTAAGGGGTGATTTCGATTGATTAACATGCCTTATCGGTTTTAATTGCAATAGAATTGATCGTAGTATGTTAAGAATTCTCAATTTAGTAATTCTAGGTTTTCGTAGAATTATCCCAATTGTGTCGGATTGTGTAGGATTGAGTAATTTGGATGTTATAGGGTCATTAGGAATGATATTGTATGTTACTGCTGTTGGATTGTGTAATTATATTGTGTTTGGGTGTTGGATTCGTGTGGGATTGATGGAAATGGAATTGGTATGCACAATGTTGTCAAAACTGCATAATTTTGGTTCTGCAGGTCGCAGGAACCGGTTCCCATGTGGGAGGAACCGGGTTCCTGGTGTAAAAACCAGAAAAGGAACATTCTGGGTCGCTGGGAACCGGTTACTCCTGGGGAGGAACCGGGTTCCCAGTTCATTTTTTTCAAAGAAAACTGATTTTTCTGCTGGGAACCGGGTTCCTGCCTGGAGGATCCGGGTTCCCCATACATTTTTCCAGGGGCGTGTTTTTGAACTTTGTGGGAACCGGCTTCTCCCTGGGAGGAACCGGGTTCCACTGTTACTTTTTGAAAAATTCCAAACTTCAAAAATTCATAACTTTCAAACCGTAAGTCCGTTTTGAGCGCCGTTTTGGACGTTGTTTCTTAAATTTAATGCTCTATTTTATGAAATGAAGGGATTTCCTATAACTTGAAATCATTTTGAAAATGTGTCGAATTCCAAGTTAAGTGGTTTGTTATTCACTGCATACTTGGTGTATATGCAGTAGTGTATCTGTGGCATTTGATTGTATCAGGATTTTGTGAATGGAATGCATGTTTATGCTGCGGATTGTGTGCATGATCGTTGAGGACATCATGTTTTGGTTTTGATTCAGTTTAGGATAATTGGTGTGTTCATAGGTTGATTGAATGTTGCATGCTGGTGTTGTGCATGCATATGCATTCGGGTGAAGTTAATTCTCATTGTGTGGAATTTGACTTGTATTGCCAATAACTGTACCCGGGTGATGATGGGTGGTTAGGCTAGATTCGTGTCCGGGTGATTATGGACGAATCGATGATTATTGTATCCGGGTGATGATGGATCAAGTGTGTGTGACTTGGTCACATTTTGGTACCACATGCATTGCGTCTGCATTTGTATTTGCATGGAATTGTAACATGTTAGGATGGTTTCCAGTGTTACAATTCCCTTGTTGTTATTGTTGTGCATAATGGATTGTGTGGTTGTAACTGTGTGTTGAAATCTGAACTGTGCTAGAATGGGTGGATTAATATGCTTGTGATATTATGTTGTCTGAGGAACTTATAATGCATCTTAATTATGAGAAATCTCACCCTTACTTTAATGATTTCAGATTAAAGTTAGCAGCTCAGGAGTTGGTGAGGATGGCTCTAGAGCTATGTTATTTTGAGTCTGCGTGTCAGTGTCATGCTCTGATAGGTTGTAACACTGGGGAACGTTTAGCTGAGAAATTATTTAGTATTCAATTGTTATTTGAGTTACTTTGGGAATAATTATGAATTGATTTTATTCCGTTTTGGTTTTATGGTATTTTCCGTTGTGTAAAACATGATATCAACTTGATTGGTTATTTTGATAAGTCCTTCAGTGAAGCATGACTACTGTTTATTGAAGTTTTATTTATTTCCGAATTGTGACATCCCTTATTTTACGTGTTACTCTGATTTAATTAATATATTTGCGGGGTATTTTAGAAGAGGTGTTACAAGACGCATCTCCAAAATCTATAAGTATTATTGTATTTTCACGAATGTGTGATAGTAATACATAAAATGCATTAAATACTCCCCTCAATCAAATGCATGTGAACTTTGACAATTCAACTTTTTTTTTCTAGTTCCATAGTTATATCTCAATTACGTAGAACAACTAATTTTATAGAGGCGGGATTTGAGGCAATATATATATATATATATATATATATATATATATATATATATATATATATATATATATATATATATATATATACCGATAAAAATAAGGTAAATTTTTGGCTACCCCTTGTAAATTTAGAGGTAATTTACCCCTTATGACATGTATCAATTAAATTTTTATCATATAAATTAAAATTTTAAAATCACATATTAATCTAAGACCTTAATGAATCAAAATGAAGCCAAAAAAATAATATATAACTTGATTTTTGAATAATAAGGTGTTGGTATGTCAAGTGTGATTAATATTTATCACATTAGATTAAAAAGAGAATGTTTAATATTTTTTTTAGGTGATAAAAGACATAGACCTAATATCCTAAAGTTTTAGGTTAATATGTGATTTTAAAAATTAACTTTATGTGATAAAATTCCATTGATATAAGTCAATAAGGATAAATTATCTCTAATTTATCAAAGATAGTCTAGGCCTCAACTAAAAATAATCAATTGTTGATAAATTTTGTAGCATGAAATGTTTTAAATTGAAACACTTATTTTAAAGTAGCACATAGCTTATATTTGGGAATATAGTAGTAATCAATATTAAGACATGTAATCACAAATATCAATTGATTTTTATAATTGGTCTCCCTCGTCTATCTCAGCCCTAGATATCTTACGATCACACCTAAAAAAAACTAGTCAATTAAAACCAATTGCCTAAAATTATACAACTGTATGATTAATTCCTATAAAATTTCTGCAAAAAGATAGGATGAAATATAAATAGAAATAGATATAAACCACAGCAACATCCAAATCAAAGTCATACTATTAGTAGAAACGTGTAATAGTTCTACTAAAGGGATGAAAAGTCACAAGGAAAAGTGCAAATTTGGAACTCATTGCACCAAACAAAAACCATATCTTAGAGGATATTAGAATTTCCATTCAGGTTTCGACACATTACCAAACACTGTCCCACAATAGAAACAGTCTTGTAAGCTAGTATAACATCACATTTAATAGCAAAAGCTGGAGGCGGCACTAGCAAATAAAATTTGATTTAACCTCAAAGATTAAAACCCTTGACTCAGTTTAAGCCTAGTTAACATATATAGCCACCCCTTATAAATTGAACCAATCCATGTGTTTCAATTCATACACATCCTCAATTCAAAACAACTTTAGCTTAAACACACTTGAAACAAATTCAGATTAAGAATGGCAAATTCACGCATTGCAAGGTTTTTCATGGAGGTGGCACCGCCACAATATGTCACTGTGATGAGGCGTAGAACATCAAAGATGATGGAAACAATTACTGAAGATGATAGAGAAATTTGCTTGAATGCTAGTGTAATTTCATCACCTAAAATTTTATCCGCAATTTCAGCTTCATCACCTGTTTCTTCTGCATGCGCCTCTTCAACCCATGCAAGTGTTAATACTAGGTACTTTTTGAAGGAAGTTCATAGAACACTCTCAAGTTTGAATAACTGAAGCACTAATTTAGGGCAAGCCAATGAAGGAGACAAAGAAAAAAACCTTTGGCTGCTGTTTCTTTTTGTTGTTCTTCTACTCTTATCTTTTATGTAGTGATGTCATGTTCAATGTTTTCTATGAACAGTGATAGTTAAGACTGTAATGTAATGTAACATTAGGGTCCAGCATCTGTTATTTTTAATGATGTACAGGCTCATAAATGTCTATTTATGACCAAACTTATTTTTCTATTTGCTTATCTTTTTCGGTTGTCTTGAATTTTGTACAAGGACATCATAATGTTATTAATGGTTTGGAAAATATATATATATATATATATATATATAAATAAGCAATCATGTTAGCATTTCTCTATCGACTATCTTAAACATCCACTTCTTTTGATAGACTCTTCAATGATTTTTTTAGAAGACATTGTGATAAGTGTCAATTTTATGTAAAAAAACGTAGGCATTAGTAAAAAGCTGGAAAATACGTAGACATTACTATATGTGAATTTCTTAACCCATTTGATTTTTTTTTACCCATTGTTGTGAAATTTTATTTTTGTTTTCGAGAAATCATAAATTTATTTTCGGTAAGCACCATATATCATGGAAATCACGTTGAAAAGGGTTAGGTGTAAACTGGAAATATATTTTCGATTTTAAACTGTGTGTATTTTTTAAATAAAACGTGTATGTGAGAACAAGTGAGATCAAATTTAGAATAAATTCAAAATATGGTGCATACCGGAAGTATATTTCCGATTCCACTCAAATATTTCAGAAAGTGAGAACAAGTGGGACCGAATTTGGAATAAATTCAAAATATGGTGCATACCGGAAGTATATTTTTGGTTCCACACAAATATTTCAGAAAGTGAGAACAAGTGAGATCAAATTTGGAATAAATTCAAAATATGGTGCATACTGGGGAAGCTTATTTCTGGAAATCAAACAGCATTTATCCCGGGAAGACAGATTTTGGATGGCGTTTTAGTAACTAATGAGATTATAGATTTCGCAAAGAGGAATAAGAAGAGTTGTCTGCTATGTAAAGTGGATTTTGCTCAAGCATATGATTGTGTGGATTGGGAGTTTCTCAAATTTATGTTAAAAAGGATGGGATTCGGAGATCGCTGGTTAAGGTGGATGAAAGCAGTGGTATTTACAAGCTCAATCTCTGTTCTAGTAAATGGAAGTCCTACTCAAGAGTTTATTGCCGAACGAGGTTTACGTCAAGGCGATCCTCTTTCGCCATTTTTGTTTACTATAGTGGCGGAAGGGTTGGCAGGAATGGTTAGGAAAGCAAAGAATGAAGGGTTGTTTAAGAGTTTCCAGGTCTTAAAGGAGGCAAAATACAGTCTTCTACAATTCGCAGACGACACAATCTTGATTAGTGAAACATCGTGGCAAAATCTATGGGCGATAAAGGCATTGCTAAGAGGGTTCGAACTAACTTCAGGTCTGAGAATAAATATGAATAAAAGCAAACTATATGGCATAGAAACCCAGCAAGGTTTTATGGAGGCAGCATCACACTTTCTGGCCTGTCGAATTGATGCGATACCGTTTAAATTTCTGGGCATTATGGTTGGAGGTAATCATCGAAATTTCATTTTCTGGAGTTCAGTTTTCAATTCTATGAAGAGGAAACTGGCAGCTTGGAAGGGAAGGTTATTATCTATCGGAGGCAGAGTTACTCTAATCAATTTTGTGCTCTCAAATTTACCGGTGTTCCAATTTTCTTTTTATAAAATTCCGAAAAAGATAGTACAACAAATTATTTCTGTGCAGAGGCAGTTTCTGTGGCAGGTTCTGGAGGATAAGCGACGGTGGCATGGGTCAGTTGGCGAAAGATCTGTAAGAGCAAAGAAAACGGGGGCTTGGGGGTCAAAGACATTACTTGTTTCAATGAGGCTTTATTGTCAAAATGGTGTTGGAGAATTATGAATGAGGAAGAGGCAATTTGGAAAGGAATTCTTGAAGCACATTACGGAGATTTAAAAAGAAGAATGACTTGTTTGGAAGATATAGGAATCAAATCTAAAGAATCATTGTGGTGGAGAGATTTGTTGCTTATTTTTAATAATGATAGAGGCTTTGTGAAGAATGCTTCTCATAAGTTGGGAAAGGGAAACACTATATTGTTCTGGCAACATAAATGGCTGGGAACTGTGTTCTGGCTGTACAATATTCAATTATGTTTGAATTATGCAGGTCAAAAGAGGAATTAGTGCGTAACATGGGTGAATGGTCGGATGGTCAGTGGCTGTGGAAGTTGGACTGTGATGTGGAAGATAGGGATTTGGAGGTGCTAACTGAATTGGAAGAACTGAATGAAGTGCTTAGAGGGTATAACCCAATTGATACTAATAACGATAAGGTAATATGGCCATACGACGTCTCGAAGGGGTTTACTACCAGATCTTGCTACAAATTGTTGATCGAAAACCACGAGTCTAGGCTGCTGGACGATTCACAAATGTCAGCATTAAAACACATTTGGAACTCGAAGGTTCCGTCTAAACTGAAGATTTTCGATTGGAGGATAATCCAGATAGATTACCAACAAGGAATCAGCTAGGGAAGCGTGGTATAATAATTCAGGATGAGGAAATTGTGTATTCTGCAAACAACAGCCAGAAACTCTGAACCACCTAATGCTTGACTGTCTGGTGCTGAAACATGTCTGGTGTAGGATACAAAGATGGCTGGAAGTGGATTTTGTAGAAGTATATGAATGCAGCAGCCATTTGCTGATGTGTGTGGATGTGCTGTCCAGAAAGCTGGCAAGTTCTACGGTGGGAAGTATGTGGCTGACAATTCTCTAGAATATTTGGAAGCTAAGAAATGATATTATTTTTAACAGTATAGAAGGAGATTTGGAAGAGTTGTTTTTCAACATATTGTGGTATTCTTGGTGGTGGTTGACAATAGAATCTAAGGATAGATTGAAGTTTACTTTTTATGAGTGGTTTCAAAACCCAGCTCTCTGTGTATATTTAGCAATAGGTAATCTGTTTGTCTTTTGTATGGGTTGGAGTACCCCTAGTACTCCCAATCAATATTAAGAGTTTCTTTTCAAAAAAATAGAAGTATATTTCCGATTTCACTCAAAAATTTCAAAAAATAGTGCGTACCGGAAATAAATTTTAAGTTTTGTGAAGGACATTTTAGAGTTTTCACGGGTGCGCTCCACCCTTATGGAGTGAAAACAACTCATTATCAAAAAAATAAAAAATAGAGAGGAAACTTCAGTTGAAGTTGTTTGCACAAAATAAAAACAACTCATAAATAAATGAAAGAGATGAGTTGCATGATAAAAACAGAAAACATGAAGCACAAAGAGCCATACCAAGACCATACTTCTCTTCATATTTGGCGGCATCACATTTTGAGACCAATTTATTGAGTGGGAGTATTTATTGAACTTTGGACATGGTTTTTCTTTATTTAGATCTTTTCCCTTTCTAATAAGATTTTTATGAATATGAAATATGGATTACTTTGTTAGTCCACTCAACAAGAAACATTGGTGGATATGTTTATTTGGTTTAAAAATACCAATATGTGGAATCGGTTTCTGAGGTGTGTTTGAAGGCCATGAAGGTAGAAGTTCCGACCAAAATACAGTTGTTCGGATGGAGGTGCATAAAAAATCATATTGCAATGAAGGAACAGTTGGTTAAAAGATCATAATAGATGAGCGAGACAAAAGATGTTATCTATGTAGAGCTAGCGAAGAGTCATTGGAGCACTTGATGATTCAATGTGGTTTTGTTAAGAGGGTGTGGTGTAAATTAGCAGCCTGGACGGGAGTGGTGCTGGAAGATTCGGTGGGAGTCCTCGACCACCTTATGGGTTTCAACAGGATGTTATATGGCTGGGTGGGAGAGAAAAAGATGTTGGTAATATGGCTGTCAACCATTTGAGCATTTTGGGGGGCAAGAAATGGAGTTATGTTTAACAATACAGAGATGAATGTTGAGGATGTGGTCTATAAAGCTAAGTTGTTGGCATGATGTGGTATGTTATAGGAAAACTAGAAAAATATAATTGTAGTTTTATTATGTGGTTTCATTGGCCTTTGGGCATCCTTAGTTGTTGATGTAAGTCTTTATGGGTTAGTACTATTGGTACTCCCATTTTATTGAATTTCATTGCCTAAAAAAAACAAGAAACATTAGTGGTAGGATAATGAAGAAAATGAAGATGTATAATTTAAGAACAAATACCAATAATAAGAGATGGTCATATCTTGATTCTTACTTTTCTACCATCTTACCTTCCTCATCTTTGTCGATGTAGTATGACTTTTTATTTCTTTATAAATTTCTTAAATAGCTCTTCAATATATTTTGATGTTGTCAAGAGGATGATTTTTCAAGATTCTTCATTCTTTGAGTTTTTTATTCCCTTATTTTGGTCTTTATCGTCTGAGAAGCATTTTCTAAGGGTACTAGTACAAACAAAATTTTACCTCTACCGTCGGTATGAAGTTAGTTTCCTCAAAGATAAGATGTACATATTCTTCTGTAGTTATGGTTTTTTTATTACTTTCGAAAATATTTTATTAGAAGAATAAAAAGAAACGTGTTTTTTGGTTTTAATGACCTCGCAAATAGAAGAATCAAACCATATTTCATTACCTTGTGACACAATTTACTTAATACTAAATAAATTGTGTTATAAACTCAAGTGCAAGATTAGGGTTTTTACCAATAGTATTATAACCAACAATTATACCTCTCTTTATCCATGAGAAATAAAGTCTCCATTTTAAAAGAATAGAATATATTTTTATCTTTGATCATATTCTTTGAACAACCATTATCATATATCATTTTTAATTTGAGTTGTAAGGCACATTAAAGAAACTTTGAGATCTGGAGTGTTGTTCCCTTCTGGTGTTAAGACGGACGCATAGCTGATATATGTTGTTCAGACTCTTATTGGTGTTGAGATAGAGGTGATAGAAGAAGTACTTCTAGATATTTTTCAAATATCTAGAATGTCTCATTTCTTAGTGTTCCAAAAAGCAACATGTGGTTGCGTTGTCAACTTGTGAAGCTGAATATATTGCAAGTGCTTTGACTGTGTGTCAAGTTGTTTGGCTGATGAATTTGTTGCAAGATCTGAAGATTAAGGTGAGCAAACATGTGAAGCTGATGATTGAAAACAAATCAGCTATAAGTCTCGTTAAGAACCCAGTGCTGCATGGGAGAAGCACGCACGTTGGCATGAAGTTTCGTTTCGTGAGAAGCCAAATCCATAATGCAGTGCTAGAAGTTGCGCACTGTAGTTTCCAAAAATAACTTGCAGATGTTCTGACGAAGGCTGACAAGACTAAACATTTTATTTGTTTGAGGAATGGAGTTGGTGTTGTAGAATTCAGTTAGCAGGATATGAATTAATGGATGGTGTTAAAAATTATTCATATTCATAAATGTTTGTGTTAGACAGATATTGAAATATGTTTAGTTTATGGAATTCTAATTTGTTTTGTTAGCTTATCTATTAAGCATATTTTTATTATGGCTTAGGTGACAGTTTATTTTGTATATTTAAACAAATTTGTAACTAGAGTTTTGCAGTAGAAAATAAATTATAAATATAAAATTTTCTTTTAATAAATTTATTATAGTCATCTTTCACTCTCTTCTTCCATATTCATTGGCTTAATAAATTTTAAAAGGTCAAGTTTATCCACGAGTTCACGACTATGTATGTTTGTGATGGATATTGAGTGAGTGATATATATGCCCCGAATCACACGCTATTTTTGGAATGAAATGAAAACGAAACTATGGACTTTAGTTATGATAGCAAAGTGATTGTAGATGTTGGTTTATCCTTGTGACTCCGTGATCAAAAGTATTAATTTCAACAATTATTTTATTATCCCTATATGTATATATCCATTCAATAAAAAATAATATATTATTGGACAATATGAAAAACAGTTTTATACTAACGTCCAAAAAAATATAATTAAGTTTCTTTTTAGATGTCAGTATTCCTTTGAAATTGTTAGATAGTCAATAAAAAAATTGAACAAATTTTTTTATAAAAAATTTAAACAAAGATTTTAACACTTACCAAACATGACTACAACTAATATCATGTAATCATAAACTTCATAAACATAAGTTGATGTAAATCCAACAACACTGGAATGAAATGATATGGATTTTTCTAACTTTTAATTAAAAATTATGGGTTCAAACTCAACTCTATACACGCAACAGTTAAATTCTTTAAATTTTATTTTATTATTTATTCTGATATACCTTGGCTCGAAATATTAATTTTTGCAGCTGCGATCTATAAATAAATTAAAAAAACATAAGGTGATGTTTGTAGTTAGTTGGTCTCCTATATTTCATCCCGAATCATTACATCATGTTTGAAATCAGAAAGAGATTTTATTCAATGTGAGGATGAAATTAACACAAGTGGGAGGAGGTACACTTGAGAATACGTCAGTACCTCACCCCACAAGTCAAAAACCACTCAAATAGAACCAACATCTTTAAATTATACAATACAGCTGTACGATTAATATAATTCCTTTGAAATATCTACAAAAAGATGGGGGAAATTGGAAAGTCTTAAAAGAAAAGTACAAATTTGGAACTCAATGTACCCAACAAAAACCATATCTTAGAGGATATTAGAATTTCCATTCAAGTTTTGACACATACCAAACACTGTCCCACAATAGGAACAAATCTTGTAAGATAGTATGGCATCACATTTAATAGCAAAAGCTGTAGGCGGCACTAGCAAATAAAAACTGATTTAATCTTCAAAGATTAAGACCCTTGACTCAATTTAAGCCTAGTTAGATACTTCTAGCCACCGCTTATAAATTGAACCAGCCATTCAAATCCTCAACACAACAACTTCAGCTAGCTCAAACTTCATTCCTATCTATCTCTCAGAAATTAATTGACATTAAAAATGGCAAGCTCTCGCATAGCAAAGTTTTTCATGGAGGTGGCACCACCACAATATGTTAGTGTGATGAGGCATAGAACATCAAAGATGATGGAAACAATTACCGAAGAGGATAGGGAAATTAGCTCAAATGAGAGTGTAATTTCACCACCTAAAACTTCATCATCTGTTTCAGCTGCATCACTTGCTGCTTCTGCTTGTGCCTCTTCCTCTTCCAATGCAACTGTTAATACTAGGTACTTTCTAAAGGACGTTCATAGAACACTCTCAAGTTTGAATCACTGAAGCACTAATTTGGGGCAACCCAATAATGGAGAGAAAAAAAGCCTTTGGTTGCTGTTTCTTTTTGTTGTTCTTCTACTCTTATCTTTTATGTAGTGATGTCCTGTTCAATATTTTTCTATGGACAAGGATAGTTAACACTGTAATGTAACATTAGGGACTCCAGCATCTGTTTTTTTATGATGTACAGGCTCATAAATTTCTATCTATTAAAAACTCAATCTGCCACAGGTTTTGGCATGCATATCAAATGTGTTATAGCCTCTCATTATGTACCAGAAGTTGAGGCATCATAAATTTCATGGTTCAAGATCCTAATTGAAGGTTTACTCATTGTCAATTAGAAATCACATGCACAACTAGTTTTTTGTTGAACGTATCCATAATTTCATACTTTTCAAGGTCACATGGCTAAAACAACGTTAACCATTCCATGCAAACTTTTAACTGGATTTAAACCAAAAATTAAAAAATGTAATAATCAAAATCAACTGGTATGAACATTTATCATCGTCATTGATACAAAACTGTTTATCTCATACATCTACCCCGACAATAAAATAATCAACTAGTACAACATACCTCAAGAAATACAAGATAACGAACAGCACTGAAAATATTCTCCAATAATGTGAGTTCATGTGCTGAAGATTTCAGTATGTCATTTCCAGTGTAGAACTTTCACTGTTAGTTGAATATTTCAAGGGATTATTCAGATGTTAAGAAGCTAGCATGCTTTTCCCTTGTGTGTTCAAGAATAAGTAACTATTTCCAGGAACGATTCTGTTTTCATTCTCTGGGCTCAACTGAGAAGATTCTAAGCCTTGGGTTTCTTTCGTGTCTTTGAAATTATCTCCTTATATTTTGTCAGTGCTGCCAACAAACAAATAATAGAAATGACACTTAATGAAACATCAAATGTAAACCCAAAACACAAAGCAGTAGAACATCAAAAAGTGTCAAGCTAGTCCAAGGTCCATACCCCTTCTAAGCATATACCCCTAAAAAGCAATCGACTTATTTACCTGATTGGTAGGTTATAGTGAGTGCTTCAATTTGACTGGACGGAACGATATGCTCGAGGCAAGAACCGCCCTCAGCCTTTCGCATTAACTTTTTAAATCGCCGAACCTGAAATATATGATTTGACTATTTCAAGAATGATTTTGGTTCCAAATATTAAAAAGACAAAAACAGATATATTTGTGATCTCTATAGTATTGACAAATGATAAATTATGTAATTCAGAGTCAGTATCGAGAAAACTTGGACAGTTCCTATTGTGGAAAGGTGGTAGAATCTTGTCTTGGGTGACTTGGGCATGTATAGAAAACTCTAGTAAAAACACCAGTAAAGAGTGTGAACCCAAGATAAATCAAATAGTTAGAAGCAGAGGGATATCAAGAAAATTTAAAGGTCAAGCAATAGAGATTTAGAGGTAAATGGTCTATCGTTAGATCGTTAGATTTAATACATGATAAGAGTTCTTTTGATGTCAGTCAATTTTAATTCATATAGCAGACCTCACTTAATGAGAAAAAATTTAGTTGAGTTTTTATATAATATTGACTCAAAGGGGGTAGAACACCATCATCAACAAATCCAAACAGTGATGGACAACACTTTGTTACAAAACGATGGCTATTGAACAAACAGTGTAAGTTTAAATTGTTGTTTGATAAGAGATTAGTGGTGAGTAGTGACAAAGACAACACATCATACTTAATTTTATTAAGAAATTTAAACACACACACACACAAATTGGAGAATTGTAAACTCTAATGCTAAGGGAGCTGCCAAGCTGATCAGGTTCTGGATTGTGATGAATTGGGCACAAAACCTGATTGGTTTATTCAAGGAAAAAGAAGGCGGTTTATTGAGAAATACGACATGTTTTCCTATCAATAAGAGGAGAGGTCAAAAGTTCTACAGTGTTGTAGTGAAGGAGATTTTCTTATTTTGTGTAATAAGAGATAGCAGGTTCCTACCAGACAGCCCCTTTAAAAAATTGTGTGATTTACACAAGCAGAAGCCATTGGCCTAATCTTATATTAGTATGCAACTAACTTTGATTAATAAGTAAAATTTTAATGTAGAAATGAAAGAATTTATGTCTTGAAGCATTTAAATAGAGCCTTTATAGCTCAAATTGTAGCTTCTTCTATTGGCTCTAATGTGAAGCAATGCCCAGGCCTGTGTAAGATGATAAAACTTCATACCTCATCTTCTGACATCAATGTGAAGCAACGCCCAGCCTGGCCCGCTCTCGCAGTCCTACCAGCCCGATGAACATAAGTTTTTATGAATTTGGGCACGTCATAATTAATGACATTTCTTACCCCTTCAACATCCATTCCACGAGTCAACGCGTCAGAAGATACAAGCACTTGAAACATTCCTTTCCGAAATTCGTTCAATGTCTTGCTGCAGAAAATTAGCAACTTTTATTTCACTTCTCTTTCAATGGTAAGTTTTTTTACTGTAAGTTGATTTGAGCAAAAGATATGCTAATCCAAATAACCTCAAAGACCTAAAGTTCTTTTCAAACAAGTTTTGTATGTTGTGTAAGCAAGTGCAATCAACATAATACATTGCTTGAAATACTTATTATTTAGTGTGAATAAATCGTACCTTCTTACACGTTGATGTTGAAGACTAGAATACTCTTTGATATCAATTTGCAAATCTTCAAAACAATTCAGCAATTTGCAGAGACGATATGTGGAATCTACAGATTTTGTAAAAACTAGGCATTTTTCTTCTCCCAGTGATTTCAAAAGAGCAATTAAATACAAGGGTTTGACCTTTGTTTCACAAACCTACAAAATATAAAAATAAAAATCTAAAATCACAGGGGAGCTACAGATAATTATTCATCCATTTTTAAATTTAGGAAAATACGCGTGTGAATTGTCTATCATTGTCGGTGTACATTTGCAAGTAAATATGTTTAAGTATGTTAAGTAAATATGCCAAATTAATAATTAATGGTGAAAGAAGAATCAAAGTATGTCCATCCTACACTTTATTTTTGGCAATGTGAGTGTGTTGAAATAAAAAAGATTACTTGAGTGTTGCAACGCAAATAGTTGACTCCGTGGGTATGCTTAGATGACTCACTCAAATGTTGCACTCATAAAGATAACAGCATAAAAAAAGCTAAAAATAGTGGCATACTGCAAGGGGGGAGTGAAGACGGAGACTTGGTACACAAGGTGCATGATAAGTAACACCATAAAATAAGTCAATGATGACCAAGTCATTCAAAATGTTAACAGAAAATATGCAATCTATCACTGCTTTCTTCATATCTTCAAAAATTCAATAAATGCATCCTCTCAACTTAGAATATATATCAAGTAAATAATGCAGTGTTCAAACCATATAGCTCATATAAGTTAATCCCCTGCAAGGCTACTAAACTACTTAAGCCCTTTGCCATTGGTCTACTATCCACGTAAGAGGTCTAGATCCACCATTTCTCTCTGTTCCTAATCTAATCAATGTTTTAATTCTCTCAATTTTTTCTCTGGCCTAACCGCTGAGGTTCCTAATCAGGTGTTGTGGAAAGGCTCAGATCATGGGGACATGGAAAGATGTTTCCACCCCTCCCTTGAAGTTGCTGGCTTACCAAACTCTCAATTGTCATTCATTCGTATCATAGAATTTGTCGATAACAGATTGTGATAGAAAAACTCAGATAAATAGATAATGGCAATGCAGTAGATTTTATTGAAAGGAAGAAATGAGCATAAACCCTCTACAAAAGTGAGACAAAAACCCCATGTAATGTCATACCAGTTTATAAGATTCCAAATTTTCTGGGAACCGATAACGCATTTCTCCAGATTTCAATAACAAAGGGTGATGCAAATTAAGCTGAATAAGCCTGCCTGGATCCTGAGTTAATGTCGCGGATAAAACCATCTTTGCCAGCCTGGGATAAGGCTTGTCTTTGAAGCCCCTCTCAACTCCACTTCAGAAATATGTGATATCATTATACAAGAATTTAATGAATGTGTGCATTAATACAAAAAGTATGATGAGCATTCATTACTAAATTAAAAAATAAAGGCAACAATAATTATAAAAAAGACCAAGTAAGGATCCATTTGGGTTTAAAACTATAATCTGATTACTAACAGGGTCAAAGATTAAATCTAGCAATCAAACTCACAATTATACAATAACAGTGTTCCTGGTACAATTGTCAAGAATTGAATCGCCTAATGAAACTATTATTAATGCAAAAATACGAAGTATACAAATTCAAAACCAGAAAAAATTGGCCTTATATAAACACAGTTTGCATGTGTGAATACGGTATAGCAACTTTACTATGATCAAAGAATTTCTTAGTGTGGAACATAGAGGTGAGTTGACATTATAAATCACAACATTTTTTAAGAAAAAATCCAACAATTTAATGCAATTATATGTATCATGGATGGCAATCAAAGGAGCATAGCTACATCAAGCTGAAGAAAAAAGTGTCATCTTTGTTTTTAATCAACATCAGAATTCAGTGGCATTCACTTCTATAAAGGGTGTTTGTTCATTCTTTTCCAATAGTCACTCATATTGTAGTGCACAAACTAGACATGAAGCTAGCATGTGATCATTAAGAATACATAAAATAATTGAAATTCAACATGAACAAGTCTGTCATGTAAACACACATATAAAGACGCAGCAAAGATGCAGTGTTAGTTTGTGCTTACCTTGATGCATAATCACCCACATAAATAAATACTAGGAAAAGCTTATAAAAATAGGTTAATAATTTTAAAAGATGAATAAATTAAACTTAATCATAAGTGTCAGTGCAGGTGCCCGACACAGACACGAACACAGACACGTCTTTTTTCAAAGGTGTCGAGGTTATGTAATGTATATAGGTTATTTTCATAAACTCCTCTAAATAACTTTGTTGTTATCAACTTACATAAAGTTTACCCTCATTCCCTCGTCGATTATAAAAACAGTTAATACAATAGGCCCTTATCCAAGGAACACTTATATGTGAGACACGAAAATCTGTTTTTTCAAAAGGTGGCTTTATCCTCTTACCAGCAGCCTGAATTATAGGAGTGGAATTTCCATTCTAAGAAGCAGGTTTTACTACACATCAAAAAAAGACAAAGCAATCCAACAAATCACAACTAATTTAAATATATCTATTGGTTTCCAGATCATTGACATATATATTATCAGAGCACATGCGATCAATGAGCAACAGCTGCCGACTAAACCTACATCTCACTTTACAATATTCTGAATTCACAGGCAAGGAATGCTTTTTAATTACTAATTAATCATGAGATGAACATGTCAAAAGAAAAGTGAAATAGCCTTGAACTCACCATCTTCTTCTGGTTCTTAATGCACCAATAGAACAGGGGAAAAAAGAATCAGACTGTTGGAAAAAGCCGTCATCATTAGATTGGGTCAGTTCAAGCACAGTAGGCAACCATGACTGGTATGCCTCCCGAAGCAATCGATCTGTTTCATCAACCACCTGACATTATTACCCTCATTATCATCATATCATATCATATACAATTATATGCATTACCAAAAACAAGAAAAGGACAGACTCAAACAAAACCAGACCAAAATATATTGTGAGAATTCATACTTACAAGATAATGAAGATGCTCAAGCGTGAAGCCTATGGTCGTATTAATATGATCCATAAGCCTACCAGGGGTTGCTACTAATATATCAACCTTACTCTGAAAGCGAGGAAGCGAAACGCACTGCGGATCATAACACATGCCTATATCACGCGCCGGCATGACAACAAGTTCCGAAATCTCATCAGCCAATGACGATTGACCAACGGCCAAACCAACACGCAGGCCTAACGGAGACGCAACAGCGTCAAAGACTCGCTTGACCTGCAAAGCAAGGTCACGAGTGGGGACAACGATTAAGGCGCGAAGGCATTTGGCGATGTGGCCTGACAGTATCTGGACTAATGGGAGAGCGTAGGCGAGGGTTTTTCCACTTCCGGTGGGAGAGTTAACACAAACGTCTCGCTCGAAATTGCCCGGGCCGACTGTTTCATGCCAGACTGCAACTTGTACTGGGAATAGACTTGAGATTCCCATTTCCTCCAAAGCTGACTTCAACCTGATGAAAAATTGTGAGAAAAAAAAAATTATAAACTGAAATTGAAATTGAAATTGAAATTGAAATAATAGTGCAATACTTAGGGTGGAGAGAAGGGACGGAATGAAGGGGTAGTTGTTGAGAGAGAGTGACGTCGATGGGGTCTCGCATCCATGGCAAAGCGGGAATACTTTGTTGTTTTACTTCACCCATTTTGACTCTGTATGTATAGAGGCATAAACTTTGTTATAACATATATGCAGAAACGAAAGAAAGCGATAATACGAAACTAGGGTTGAAAGAGAAAGGAGCTATACCTGAGTGAATTGCAGAGGGAAGATGGCGAAAACAATAGAAGTGCGTCGCTGGGGATTTTTAGACTTGGGTCTTTCAATGTTCACTAAACCCTTTCTTCTACACCCACCAATGGAGGGGTTTAAGGAGTTTCGATCTGTCCAGTTTGTAAAATCCAGTTTCTGTCCTGTTACATAAACCGATGTACGACACGTGGCAAAACTAACTTCAATGGTTGAGATTTTAGATCTATAAACATGTTTTTAATTTAAAAGAAAAAAATGGAATATCATTCCTCTCAAAATCACTTTATAATCTTAATAATATATTTTTATTTAGAGATACATTTTAAAATGCATTAAATAATTTGGGGATGCATTTTTAAATTGACCTTAAAAGTAAATTCAGATTTCTAACTCCGAAGTTTCCTTTTGAACTTAGAAAATCAAACATCATTTATTTCTTAAAAAAATTGGTTCGGATATGCACATGTATCTCCAAATTGTTGTCCGAGGCATTTTTGACATAATCTATTTTCTAAATTTATGGTGTTTTCAATTGAAACTCGTTTATATTTGATTAAATTTATTGTTATTTGTTTCAACAAATAATAAAAACGAATATTATAGAAACCATGTAAAGCTTTAATAAAATTGAATATCATAGAAACCGAATATAAAAGTATAACAATTATTCATAAAGTCGATTAAAATTATACAGAAAACAATCAAATGCACACACTCTATTATGTAGGCCTAATATTAACACTCTAGTTCCACCTCTGCCTACGATAAGCCACGGCACTCCGTGCCTCGAAAATAATGGATTGTACTAGTGCAGTCGCTTCATCTCAACCTCTCGCAAACACTTTGATCTGCATTATGGTCTCACAGCACGACCCAGCTCATTCTCCAATATCTCCTCATTGGCATGCCTAAGTAGACGTCCAAGAATGTTTTGTGTCATGTAAGGGTGTGATAACACCAAATTTACAAACAACCTATCACAATCTTTTATTAATTAAAATATAAAAATAATTTTTTTTCTCCTCCATTATAACAACCACTCAATATTTTTAACTAAAAATATATATAATTTTAAATTTTCTTTTTTCCTTGTTTCTAAGAATATGAATATATGCCTATTTCTATGAAAGCATTTTTTTTTCACGTCATTTTATTCATTTTTTTAACATAAATAAATAAGTGGTTTCTATACAAACTAAGTTAAACATTGTCTTGATCACTTTAATTTTGTCAAATGATAGATATGACTTTTGTTTAAGATAATTTTCTATGTTTCCTTTATGAGTGGATACAATAATGGAATTTTAAATGTTAGTTCTTCTGTGGCCAAGATCCTTGCCGCATCAAAGCAATATGTGACATGATAGGAGAATCATATACAAATCAAATATGTTAAAATTAAAATCAACCTCTTATTTTTCTAATATTTTGCTTCCAAGTCATCATCATATACAATCAAATTATTTCATATTAACTACTACTTCAAAAGCATCAAATAACATTATGGTACATGCATAGACAAAAATAGTGGATCCATCCATCAGTAACTATTTGTACAAAGGAGCTCAAAAATCTCCAAATGTAAAGCCTGGTGTTTGTTCACAACTTTCAAGACAAAACTGAGTCATCAATGTCTGGTGTCAAAATGAAACATCTTCAGAAATGAATGCAGCCCATGCATCCTGTTCATATTCATATCCACTTTTTTTTTCAGTATTTGATCTTCATAATTCAATCCTAGAAGAACTTAACCATCTATGACATACTATATATATATTTTACATACCTGAAGAATGGAGAAAGCTTGCTCTGCAAGATACTTGTGAAGGAATGTCGCGCCTTTTTGTTGTAGTTTGTCTGGATGTAAGCATAACCTTGCTTTCTGATAACCCCTTTTCACCTGTGAGTTTTCCTTTAGATTAACAAGTGAAATAGTATACCAGCCGCTCTCCGGCCATAGAATCTGGTAATGGAAAAATACAACAAAGGGTCGAATTTGCAGTTAGAAATATGCAGAAGATTTCATATATTGCTAGTTAAGAATTCAAAAACTGAGAAAATCTTACATGGTGTAGTGTTGAGAGTAGTAGCCTGATGTCAGTTTCTTTGCCATATGACCACATTCTTATATTTTCATCCAACTTCTCTGTTTCTGTCTCTTGCTTCTGCAGAAAAATAATATCAGAGATACCATTCTAAAACTTTTGTTCTCCGGACAAAGAAACAGAAAAAACATCTTTTGCATACCAAATCTTTTGTCCATACATTTTTTTAGTCTAGTAATTTTGAAATTTCACCTCTTTTTTGAAGGTGAATATGAGGGATGTCGCGGGTTCACAACTGAGCTAGCTTAACTAGACATATTCTGCTATTTATTATTAGTATTTTGAACTGTTTTCATGACCTAGTAAAATGTAAGCTTTTTCTTTTCTTGAACCTAGTTCACAAATCCAATATCATATTTCAAACAAATACTTTAATAAAAAAATCTAATTAAGCTTTGTATCAGTTATTAAATGTATAGTTTTACCTTAGGAGGTTGAATATTTCCAATTCCATTATCATGATATTCACTTGCATCAGGGCTTCCTGCAATATGATAAGATACAAATATGAGAGGTTGTTCTTTCATTAAAAAAATTTGTTAAGATCAAAAGTGTGTCTGTTCCGACATCTGACACCAATAAATGTAGATGTATTCTATCATGCTCATTTTTTAATGTGTCTGCATATAGTGTTGTGTCTGATGTCCATGTTTAAAAGATTTTTTGGTTAAGATAATCAATCACCTTGTCTTTGACCAGTCTGCTCATTGCTATTGTTTTTCATTCTCGGCTCTTCATCAGAGCTTCCTGATTGAAACTTCTCTTTGGCCCATGCAATTGCTTCATCAATGTCTGATGCTTCACATTCTCCCTTTCTGAGGTCAGAGTTAATCTCTATGACATAAGAGCTCATAAAATCGTCATCATCATCGCTGTAATCATCATCACTTTCACCATCATCATCATCATCATCCTTTTGTGTAATTTGTTCAGAAAGCACTTGATCATGAAATGAACATTTTGATTCAGATGGAGAATTGAGCTCCGAGTCATCGGGAAATACTTTGACACCTTGATATGAACTTGATCCGAGACTAATTGTTTCCGGGGATGAGACTCTTTTGGAATTTGGCTTGCATTCATTATTTTCAAATGATTGAACATTGCATGGAAAAAATGATACCTCTTGTTTACTTGTGTATTCTTGAGGTACCATAGTGGATGAGTTCCATTTCCATGGGACACTGATTGGCCTGTTGTGATCAGAAGACAAATTAATCATCAATTGAATGTTTGCCATGGTTTTTGGACCCAGATTCCTTGCAATAAAAAAACACTCGATTCATCCATTCAAGCATAGCTTGACATCCGATCAAAATCGGATGGATCTGATTTAAAAAGAGATAATTTTTAAGAAAATGAAATCTGTTTCAATGAGCTATATGATTTAAAAGGAGATAATTTTTTTTATTATTTATAATAGTGACGAAAGGTGTATCACGGCAAACAAAAATCTAAAAATACTAAAAAGGAATTTTGTATTTTTAGTTTTTAAAATAGAATGAAATACAGTGGTAAAGGACATATATGTCAATTAGCAAAAATGAAAAAGAAAGCCGTTACTATCGGTACCTCAGCTTTGAAGCAAGACCAGACAGTGGCACGTCGTCTCCGATGGTCGTCCGGCAAGGGCTTAATTCCTCCGAACTCAGTGCTGACGACGAATTCGCCTTTGACAGAGACCCAGACCGCTCTCTTGATTTCCGGTCATCGTCCGACCCGAAGATATCGCTGAAAAATCCCTCGTTTCTCGCCGGAATCCTGAACACGGGCAAGGTTATGTCACACTTCTCTGCCGGAGGTGTGAACTCCGGCATGCGGATGATTTCTTCGTAGAACGAATCGGAGTTAGAGAATTTGTGGACGAGGAGTGATCTTGGCGGGCCTCCAAAGACGTCGGAGTAGTCATCTCCATCAACAGATTTGGCATGGGAAACGCAGGTGCCGGAGAAAATGGGCTGGCTACTCCGGGAAGATGGCCGGTTCTCCACTGATCGCCGGCAAGGATGGCCCCGGAATATGCTTGAACCGTTTTTTCGTGACTTGTTCATTTCCGGTGACGTTTACCGATACGGCTGTCGGAATTACACAACCGGAATTTATTTAACTTTTGATTTGTAGAGTTTTATATTGCGCGTACACTAGTTATATAGAGTTTGAGTTATTATTATTATTTTATTTTATTTTGATAGAGTTGAAACTTGAAAGATCAAAACGCAAAAAGGGAAAAAGATTAAAAAAATTCTAAAGTTGGACAAAAAGGAGATTTGCGAAAATATTAATGATTGACTTTTAGTACTTTCTTTTATATACTATATTTATTGAACTTATATTATGCCTAACAAACCCGTGCTTGCCCCGTGAGAAAAACAAAAAAGTTTGAATTTTATATTTTAAATAAGTATAATGTTAAATAAATAAAATAAATATTTTGTTTATAGTGATCCGTGAGAAAAGTAAAAATTTTAATATGTACAAATATTTTTTTTAATAATTATGAATAATTTTGATATTTGAATTTTTTTTATAATAATTATCTCAATTCAATTTATTAAAATTGTGAAAATAGAGTGAGGAATAGAATGGTCCTCAAATTAAAGTGTAAGAATGATTAAATTCAAGGGTTACAACTTCTAAAGGGGAGTCAGAAGTTGCAACTTCTGAAGGGAAGTCAGAAGTTACCAATATGCCTCATGTGAATTCTAACATGAAGAACAGTTATAATTGAAGCAAAATTACACCACGAGTCTTTTAAGATATTTTATTGTAACAAGTTGATTATTAAAGATTAGAGTATTTTATTACATGTCCGTATTTTAAGTTATTTATCGTATATGTCGTCATTCTTTTTTAAAAATGACGTTTCAAAAATAGTTAAGTGGCACTAACATTTTTAACGTGGTCGTAACGATGATGACATGAATTTTATTATTTACCTTTATTAATTACTTATTCACCATATTCTCTGTGAGTCAGAGAAATAAATCCCCGGTTTTTTATTCATTTTCTCCCATCGAGTTACTCTTCACTATTCTCCAAAATAATTTTGTATGTTAAAAATGGGTCAAATCCACGTAGTTACAACTATGAATCTTCCATTTCGAGTGCATCGCATGACAAAATCGCACAAAGATGTCCTTGTGGAGT
Organism: Vicia sativa; assembly: GCA_021764765.1. Taxonomy (NCBI): domain Eukaryota; kingdom Viridiplantae; phylum Streptophyta; class Magnoliopsida; order Fabales; family Fabaceae; genus Vicia; species Vicia sativa. The sequence goes on from CM038795.1 coordinate 74,468,455, forward strand.
CATAGTAGTGATACAAACAGTTAGGAAGAAATAGTGAAACTTTGGGAAGCTCTTTTGGAGCTGTAGGTACTTTGTGGTACATTTATTGTTATCTCCTTTTATGTTCTTTATGAAGGGGCTAGTTGTTATATATTAATAGTGTGAATGTGCTAACAATGGTTGTAATTATTTTGAATGATATAAAAATAAGTACAATTGTGAATCGTGTTGGAGGTTTTGCATGAGAAGCAATTATATGACAAGATATCCAAGTGTGAGTTCTGGTTAAAAGAGGTGAGTTTTCTTGACCATGTGATTTCTAGAGGTGGTATATTAGTTGATCCATCGAAGGTAAATGCAAAGTTGTAGTGGGAGACCCATAAGTTTGTTTCTAAGATAAGGAGTTTTCTTGGGTCAGCTGGCTAATACGGGAGGTTTATATAAGACTTTTTGAGGTTAGCTTTGCCTTTGACCAAGTTATCTCGAAAGGGCCAAACTTATGTATGGGACACTCAATGTGAAGAAAATTTTCAAGAGACGAAGAAGAGGTTGACGATAGCTCCAATTTTGTTTCTACCAGATACTAGTGAATCATTTGTGGTGTTTAATGCTTCAAAGACAAATTTGGGTGGTATTTTTATGCAGAATAGTAATGTGGTAGCTTATGCTTCAAGACAACTTAAGGTTCATGAGAGAAATTATCCTATTCATGACTTATAGTTAACTGATGTTGTGTTTGTACTTAAAATTTAGAGGCACTATTTGTATAATGAGAGATTTGAAGTGTTTAACGATTATAAAAGTTTAAAATACCTATTTGATCATAAAGAGTTAAACATGAGGCAAAGAACATGGCTTGAGTTCTTGAAAGACTCTGACTGCGAGTTGAATTACCATCAGGTTAAAACTAATTGGTGGAATATGCTTTAAGTAAGAAGTCCTTGCATATGTTAGCGTTGATGGTTCGAGAATTAAATCTACTTAAGGAATTTTGAGATCTTGGTTTAGTGTGTGAGAGGATGCTCTAGAGTGTTATATTGGGCATGTTGAAGCTGACTAGTGGTTTTATTAAAGAAATCAGATACAATCATAAATTAGATTTGGGATTGATTAACCATCTAACATTAATCATTTAAGGTAGTAGAGGTGATTATAAATTTTATGAGATTTCGCAATAAAGTATGTGTACCAAATATGCCAGAGCATAAGAAGAAAATTCTTGAAGAAGGCACAAAAGGAGGTTGAGTATTCATCAAGGTGCTACGAAAATGTATCAAGATATCAAGAAGATGATCAACCTTATTGGCACCTGATGGGGTATTTCACAAGTGCAAGAAAAGTATCAAAGTAATATAAAGAGTATCGAACCCACTGAGATCTAATAGTGAAGCCATTGTTATCTATTGTTACAGTGTTTATCTAAGGTGAATAAAAATAAGTGGTTTGAGTTGTGAAAGCAGGAAAAAATAATTAATTGAATTAATTCATAAAAGTAATATTGGAATGTGGATATAATAAATTTGTTGATACTCTTATTGTTCTTGAATCGAACTACCTATAAAATAGTATTTTCTTCTTTGAAAAAGAACTAATTAAAAAGGAACTTTCATTGTCGCATAACTGGAACAAGATTTTACTCCCTAATCTATATCATTCGATGTGGCGTGCCTAATGCGTTTTGCTTTAAAGAAGTAAACCTTTTTTAGAAATAAGTTTCTTTCTCTCATATGAAAAGTTGTTTTGATTGGAAAATAAGACTTTAAAGGGCTCCTTGCGTTCTATCAGCCAACCGTATCTTAAACTTACAAACACGTCCGAAAATAGGTTAAAAACTACTTCATTAAAATACTAACCTTCCTAAATAATTAACAAATAGCTTTCACGTTTTTTATCAATTAAAAACTTAACAACTTTAATCTTTTGTAGCATACGACTTTCGATCTTACTCGGTATAAAAATGGTTCTACTTTCGTAGTAACTAACAATTTTAAGTTTAGAAAATTTGTGATTAAAACTAAAACAACCCCATATTTTTTTCAAAAGAACAATACTTTAGAGTATCGTCGAATCGACTATCCTCACATCTTAACTCTTATAATTTAGATTGCAGCTCCATCGTACACTAGAACCTTACTAAAACCTACTCCATCATCTTTATCCCAAATTAAAAGTGGCTTGAGATTTTTCTTTATTTCTTTATCAAATCTCTTAAAAAATAACATTCTCATATTCCATGCAACTATTACTCATGATATTGTAACACAAAGGTTATGGTTTGTTATTTCTTTATCTACGCATTCATCCACATATTTAGTAACCTTATTAAATCTGTCGAATTCTATAGAAAAACAAAGACAACATTGCACATGATATGGAGCTCATAATTGAACCCAGTTTTAAATTTTTTAGTGAGATGGGGTCGTTGTCCTTGGACTTGATCACTTTTGTCTGAGGGGGAAAAATTATATTTCCATGGGCTCCTTCGCCACTTGAGAAATGCTTTTCAGAATAAACCTCTGAAGGGAAATGCTTTTCAGAATAAGTTTCTGAAGGGGGATGCTTTTCAGAATAATCTTCTAAAGGGAATGTTTTTCAGAATTATCTTTTGAAGGGAATTCTTTTCAGGATGAAGACATGAAGGATAATGCTCATCAAATTAATATCTTAAGGAAGTGCTTGTCAGAATAGTGCTTTTGTAGATAGTCGCCCCGTCTTGTTTCAGGAATTAGTCTACAATTAGTTACGTAGAAATTTGCGGATGATTTTTGTCTGTTTGTGAATTTAATTTGAAAAGATAAGGTCAACTTTATGCACATCATTATGCATGTAATGCGTAATAATGCTCTTGAAGTAAATGAGGATGTTATATGCATCTTGTATGCATATGTTATGACATTTTATAGATGGTGTATGAATGCAAATATTGCTGAAGTGCAAAAACGTCCATCTTGGGAAAATAAATCCCAGATGGTTTGCTGAAGACAAAGAGAATGATTCTTCAATCTCTATCGGAAATGATTTTACTGGGGATTCGCGTTTTATGTCTAAGAAAATTTTGCTGGGGATCTTCGCCTTCTCCTTGGGGATAGAAGCATTCAAGGAGAGTCGATCGCTTATCGTTTTTAGTGGAAGAATTGATTGTTGAAGATCGTAACTGGGGATAAACGAGATGGAAATTCCTTCGATGCACTATCTAACCTGATCTCAGACACGAGTATTTACTCTAGTGGAGATGACAACCTCGAATAAAACTCAGCTGGGGAAAACGATATTGTCGGGGATTTGGATAAATAAACTTCGTTGGGGAATTAAATCATGTAGACCGTGTTGAGGAAGTCTTCACTGTATGCTGGGGAAATAGTCAAACCTCTTTACATGTCGGGGGATCTACTAGAGATGATGATCATGTTGGGGATATCGCGGTGATCGCTGGATAATGATAAGATTCTATCAGGTTTCAATTTTTCCATTGCCCCTATGTCTTCAAGTATTTCATCATTTATCGTCGGAAGAAAATGATAAGATTGACATACGTTGTTTGAATAGATTTGGCAATGAAAATTGGTACCGAATCGTAAGTGGATGATCCAACAGGACATAATCATACGCTTTAATCACTAAATTTTGCTTGGACCGCCTTTTCAGGTTTTCAGTCCACATGGATACCCTTTTTGCCCAAGTCGCCTTTTCAGATTTTTGAATTGTCGGGTGTACAATTCTTTTTTATATATATCCCTTATGTTTTCCCAAACCTTTTTGGTTCGCTGGGATGCCCTTACTTTTTCCTAGGTTGGTCAACCTAGCGGGTCTCGTTTATGCGTAGTATTTGTTTCTTATGTCCGCGTTCACAGGGTGCAGGAAATATTCGATGTCCATGGTAGTAAGTGTTATAGCACTTCCAGAAAATATTTTCTTAACCATACATGGCCCTTTGTATGTGGGAGTTTATCTGCGCCTGAGATCAATATCCTGGTATACTTGACGCTTGAAGTTACTGGTCAACCACCAGATTTAGAACTTCTGATAGTCTTGACCTTTTCAAGTAGTTTTCTGAGGAATGTTATGGGAGAATGATACTAACACCATCTGATACTACTGACACAGACGAGTAACTCAATGTCTTTTGCTGAAACTGTTCTTGCAGGAAAAACCTCATGTAAGATCTTAAGGGATTCGGAGGCTCATACAAGGATGAATGGCCTCCAAGCTATGGGTCTAGCTTACCCCGCAGTTGGGAGCCCTTAGAGATAAAGTATTTGACCCCTCTTGAGCATGTGGCTAAGAGAGGTAATGAGAGAATGTCCTCTTCTCATGGCCCTGAGGCCTCCTTTTATACAACCATCACTAATGAACATAATTATGTAGTCCATTAAATACTTGGCGCTACTTAATGATTCGTAACGCTCAATCGATCCATAAGTAGCGCGGAGACCAATCAATTCTCTAACCCGGATAGGCGTCCGGTCATATCCGACACGGTCTCCTATCCCAATTGAACTATGGGATAAGCGTCTCATGTCTCATCCGAGATTCATCCGGATGCTGCAAACCCCTCGGCCTTACATCTCGGGAATTTATGCATGAACATAAGCCCCGAGCATATGGTTTCTAGACCTTGAAACCTTATGGTCGATTAAATAAAGCATAAACTTTGACCCGGCCGACCTCCAATACCAACTGTGCCTTAGTGTGAATTTGCACGGTGGTTTACCATTCTTCGCTTTTGAGGTTTTTAATGTAACGTCGTTGGAATCGACACTCCAGCTTAACCCAAACGTAACGCTCGTTTTTAGCCCGGGCTGGATCCCAGGACGCATGGCCGGGATAAAAAATTCCTTTCAACCTCACATCTCGGCTCGGGCGAGAAGATATATAGTCGCTAGCCCAGTATCTTGAGTCAAGGCTTTGGTGAAAATGTTTTGACGGAATCAATTAAGGTCCTTCGCCCATGCAGTACAAGCAGCTTTTAAGGTTGCTCGTGAACGATTTTATGTTATGCTACTAGCCCCAAGCCATAGGCGTGGCAAACAACTACGATGGCTTGGGCGAGTACATAACAATTTGTTCCACGCCAATGTATTCCTATCCTCGTCGCTGAATCGATACTCCAGTTTAACCCAAACATAACGCTCGTTCTTAATCCGAGCTGGGCTCAGAATTTTGTCGGGCTATTGGTAGTAAGACTTAGCTTAACTAGACCAGCCCCTAAGTCACATGATGCATCAAGCAGGCTATACTGGCTTTTCAAGCACATAACAATTCATGACACCACTTGATTTTTACCGCTTTAGCGTTGGATCTGAGCCCTATACGGGTTGGCTGAATTTAGCGGTTCAACGCCACTAAGTTGATCCGAGATAGGACCATAGCTCTGTGTGACGAATCCCGAGGTTTCAATGCCACTAAGAGTTTATCCGAGACGGAATTAGAGCTCTTGGTAGCTCACCTGAGGCTTCAGGGCCACTAAGAGTTGATCCGAGACAGGACCAGAGCTCCGTGACTTGCCGGAAATTATAGGTACAACCGCCACTAGGAGTTGATCCGAGATGGAATCATAGTCCAGGCGAGGGTGACCTGGAGGTTCAGAACCTCTAAAGGGTTGTTTCGCGACGGAATCAGAGCCCTTGGCGAGGTTTGAAACCAAGGTTGTTCGAGTAGGAGCAGAGTTTTGAAGGTTGTCCGGTAGGAACGAGCTTTGAGGTTCAGAGCCTCTATAGGGATGATCCGAGACGGATTCAGAGCCCAACCGAGGTGGACCTGAAGGTTCAGAGCCTCTACCGAGGTTGATCGAGGGGTTCAGAGCCTCTTCCGAGGTTGACCGAGGGGTTCAGAGCCTCTTCCGAGGTTGACCGTGGGGTTCAGAGCCTCTTCCGAGGTTGACCGAGGGTTCAGAGCCTCTTCCGAGGTTGACCGAGGGGTTCAGAGCCTCTTCCGAGGTTGACCGAGGGTTGAGCCTACCGAGGTTGACCAGGGGTTGAGCCTCTGGAGGTTGACCGAGGGGTTGAGCCTCCACCGAGGTTGACCGGGGGTTGAGCCTCTGAGAGGTTGAGGGGTTCAGAGCCTCTACCGAGGTTGACCAGGGGGTTCAGAGCCTCTACAGAGGTTGACCAGAAGGTTGTTCCGCGTAGGAACAGAGCCTTTTCGGAAGAGGGTTTTACCGTGACTGAGAGACGATCCGAGACCGAGCTCAGCAGTACGTACCTAGCCTTTGATTCCCGCCATATCCGAGTCTTGAGGTGCGGAGCACTTTTATCCGTTACATCCTATTTAGTTTTTACAAACTATAATCAATTCCAAGATGCCTCTTCCCCCACACAGGAGATCAAGACGACATCTTATACAACGGTGGTTTTTTAAACAATATGTTTACAAATTTTTAACTATCCCATCTGCCCGACTTTCTGCTGTCTTTTCTTTTATCATTTTTGATCGGGATGGTTATATGAGCCCCCCAAGCGTGAGGTTTTGTAGGAACAAAGTGAAGCGCTTTGACACCCAGCCTTCCCGGTCAAAGAGGACTCCTTTTCTCGCAGTCAATTGCCTTTAGCCGGGCACCTGCTCATTTTTTACACATATTCCAGATCCTTCCGTATTTTGATACTAAATAAAGATAGAACGTCTCCCTCCCACGTAGGGGATAAGGACGACATTTACTTTTAGATGTCAATTACATTGTTTTACTACTGGCATAGACAATAACTCGTCTTTACAAAATAACAATATGAACAATTTTTTGAAATATAAACTTGTAATCTTTCCGACCTCTTATGCTTCTTCGTTTTGTCCTCCTTTTTTATTTCGGCTTCCTTTTAGCACAATGTGTGTTGACTTTGGACGAATCATTGTCCTATTGTAAGGATGTCTGAGTATTTCTGGAGTCTTCAGTGAAGGCGGTCGAGTTTATAAGTTGTGTGCTTTGTACTTATATTACCCGACTTCGTTCATTTACATATTGTTTGCATTTTGTACGAGTCAAACTGGAATCATAACATCTTAGTTGGTAAAAATGCGGTTCCGACGCGACCATGTAATTTTGAAAAAATGTAGTATTTGTTGATTTATGCCGGTCTCCATCCCATAATTCACGGTGGGTTTGCACAAACTGTTTACATTCATGAACGGATTTACATGTTTACCAAATATTCATTCAACATCTACTCACAGCATAAACATTTCTTTCTTATCATAGGTTAGCAATATGTAAAGAATATTTTAAGTAATGCAGAACTAGAAACTTCATGCTTTTCAAGCATTACGTACAAGTGTAACACGGTGAACTGACTTCGTAGGATTTTTGTATCCAAATGTGCGGATAGCAAGAGTCGCCACCGACTTTTATTTTTATCCAATTAAGGGAAGGTAAAAGCAACAGAAAAAGACCTTCGTTAGATTCTGAGTTCGGGAGAATGGTTATGAAAAGGGAAGGTATTAGCACCCCTTTCCATCCGTAGTTATCTACGGGCTCTTAGTTGCTCTAGATCACTTTTTAAAATTGCTTTCCGTGTGTTTAACAAAAAATGTTTTGAAAGAGGCATTTCACTTTGACTTTGTAATGACTCATGTAGGAGTGTATACAAAGTGTTCGGAAATGTTTCGTTTTTGAAAAGAAAGTTTGAACTTTGAAAAAAGAGTGTGTGGTGTGAAAAGCATTTGGTAGAGTGAGCAACTAAAAGACTTATTTACCCACTCAGAATTGGTCGTTTTTGTACTTCTACGTTCCTTTAGAATAGCGCTAGCCGTACCATTAGTTAGTAGGTAGCTCCATTCGTTGGATGTAAGCGGGACATTCGAAGGGACATCGGATGGTCATAGAAGGCAACTTGTAGGAAGTATCCTAGCACATTCGAAGGGACTATCATCATTTTTCGTAGGCGACAATCGAGGGTCAAGATCATGTATTCGGAGGCGACATCGTGGGTCTTATGATCTTTGTATTGAAGGGACTATGATGATTTGTTTGGAAGGCAACGGTGCTAGAATACCTCTACGTTCGAGGGACATGACCATGTGAATTCGTAAAGGCAACGAGAGAGAATTACCCAAAGGGGTGCGTGTGTGAAGAAGTGTGTTGTTTTCAGAATATGTTATCTTGAAAATTAGTGGGCTATGTTCAATTTTAGTCTTGCCATACACGCCTAATTACTAGCAATTTATAGGGTGCGAAAATTAAAATGCGGAAATGTAAAATGCGGAAAGATAAATCCTACGCTATTACAAGGCTTTGGGGCAGATACATAATTTAAAATGCGGAAAATAAAATTCTAATTAAAACTATTGCAACCCATGAGCAATTATATTATTGGAAAAATAGAATGATAAAACGATAAAGAGAAAATCGTCTGAATCGAATCAACCTGTACAAAAAGAAGAAATCGGAAAATGAAATATGAATCGAACAAAAGAAAAATGTTAGAAAAATGCAAATTTTTGAATGAGAAAATTATTGTATGCTGGAAATAACATAAATATGCTAAAATAATTTTTTGGGATTTTTTGGAGATAATTTAATAATTAAAAACTAATTAAAAGTGATTTAAATGATAAATTAGAAATAAAATTAAATATGCATGCAAAATAATATTTTTTAATTTATTAAATTAAATAAACATTTTTATGAAAATAATGTAAAAAGAAAAATGTTTTTGGTAATTTTTTAATGCAGAATAAAAAATATGAAAAGAAATTAAAATTGAATAGAAATATTAAAAAGAATGAAAATATGAAAATAATTGAGTTTGTGAAAAAAGAAACCAAAGTTGGCCTTGGCATGGTTCGAACCCGCGTCCTGGCCTTCAAACCTTGAGATCCTTCACTCTGACCAACTGAGCCACGTTGCGTTTGTGTTTTGAAACAGAACGAATGGAAAATAACACGCGTCGCCTCCTGGTCTCGTCCCGCTCGCGCCATCCAGTCATCTTCTTCGTTTCAAATATTTGAAAGTTAGCGTCGGCCATGGTTCGACGCAAGGTTCCTGGCAAACATCAAAAATGCAACACACGTAATATAAATAAAATCCAAGGCCATGGTTCGATTCAGGACATCAATCCGAATTCAATGGCATAGGTCTCATTGTCCAATTTTATGTATTTCGTGAAACCCTAAATCGGTCACATAAACCCTAATCATGGTGAAACACGATTCCGGCCATGGAAATTCAATTGGCTTGCCCAGAAAGTTTGCAAACTTGATTCTAAACACAAACAAACAATCAAAACAAGTTAATAATGCATGAATATGAGAAATCGAAATTTGAAAATTCAAGAACAAACCAAACACGGATTGCTTGATTCTTGATGGTTTTTGGCAAAGTAAAGGTCTGGATCGACTCTGGAGATGCCAAGGAATGTGTTTGACACCTTGAAATTGATCGAAACGAGCTGGAACAAGGATTGCTAGTAGCTTATGCACCACGGTTTTTTCCCTTTGAGAATAGGGTTTCCAAGGCAATTTTTTCGTCCTCTTGTGATTGATATGCATCAAGTATATATGCTGGATGGATTTGGCATTGTTTTTGGAAAGATTTGATCACTAATCAATGGAAATCAATTTTGATTTTTTCATGAAATCAAATTTTCAAACTTTGGTCCAATTTCAATCTAATCTTCCCATATTTGATTCAATTTCGAAATTGCTGGCATTTATGGGTTAATTGGATCACAAGCAAGCAATAAAAATCAATCTTTCAATTAATTTTGATTTTATATTTTATTTTTCAAATTAATTTGTATTTAAATGAATAAATTCCAAATTAAATAGGAAAATAAAATAGAAAATCGTGGCATTGGGCTTGGACATTCCTAATTGCATGAGGAATAAGTTTGGATGAAGAAAAAGTAGGCCCATTTGCAAAAGATTTGATTTTTTGAAGTATCTCTCTTTGTGCATTCTTTCAAAATTGCCCAACTTGTGGATGGTGTAACTTGCTCAATTTTCCACATTTTTGAGTGTTCTTGGACTTTTTGGAAAGCTCTAAGATTCCTATAAACAATGTCTTTGGTCTCATATCAATTGGAGTTACCATGCTCAATATATCTTCAAATCAAAAAGTTGACTTTTGGTTGACTTTGAAAATGACCTGTAATGTTTTGAGCTATACCTCTCAAATGATGCATTTTTTGGACATTCTTGTGAGACATGAAGTTGTAGAGAATGGAATTTCCTTCAAAACAAGAGGTGGTGGAAAAATTTCTAAGAAAGTATGAGAAAGTTATGATCAGTCAAAGTTTAGTTGACTTTTCACCTAGAAACCCTAATTTAGAAAGTTTGACTTTTGAGCAAATCTTGAGTTTTCTTGATGAATCATGATCAACCCTTGATCAAATGATGAATGTAACTTCAAAATGAGGATGTTGACCAAAAAATATGAAGTTTGACTGTATGTTGACCACAGTTGACTTTTTGTCCAATACAACTGATTTTCAACCATCTGAGCAATTGTCTGAGGAAACTTGACTTGTGAGGCTTGAAACTTGACATGGAGAATCTTTAAAGCATATGAGGAGGCATGAAGGCCATTGGAGATATTGGAAGTTCATCTTGACTTGAGAGATACCAAACCCTAGTTTAGGTTGATTGTCTAGGAGAGAGTTTGTCTGATCAACTCTTGAGGAATCCTTGAGTATGGATGTATGAAATCTCTTGAGTAGATGGAGGGCAAATTTTGGGGTATGACAACAAGCTCGTAACATTATATAATAGTCGGTTTTCATATGCCCATATTAACAATTACTCCTGCTAATTTCATGACCAATCATCACCGACACAACTACACCTGTCGAAGCGTTAAAAGATTCACATTGCCATTAAATCACTCATAAATCATTTACAAGCTATCACTTTATTTTCTTCCTTTTTATCAATATAGAAGTAAACATGCATGAATTCAATTGTTTGATGAGTCTAATTTAGACATAGAAACATGTCAATTTACACACACAGAAGGAGGTTGAAATGGACTTATCTTTTAACGATGATATCGACAACGCCGGCACAGTGGTTTGTGACCCTTCTTGATTTGTGTTAGTTCGCCTGTCATAGAAAACCTCACCAGATTCTTGCATTCTTGTGGAATAGAGGATGAGTCGATTGGATGAGTCCTCCACCAACTTGGAGAGAATACGATGGTGCACCAAGAGCATAGCCAGGAATCTCATATCGTTTACCCACAATCAGTTACAGTGCCGCTCGCCACGACTTCTGATTTCCAAACGACAGATATACATCAAAGCCATCACCAATAGATTAACCGGTATCTCCCCATATGTTAAACCCAACAATCAGTGTTAAACTTGTAACCGGTGTAACTATCGGGAAGCTGACAAATTATAACGGAAGGACACCACGATTCAGTTAAAAAGCATAAATCGAACACAGAGAAGATGCTACGTTTATAAAGAATAAAACATCTTTCAATAAAAAGCATAACTCTTTTTATTAATCATTTCCTGAATCATCATAGAACAAACTTCGTATGAATGTTGTGAACTGACGTTTATGAATTAGGTGGATTGATTGACCAGACCAGAAAACTAACCAGATAATTGAATATAAAGCATTTATTAAAATACTTAAATAATACACTTATCTTTTATCTTAGCCTCTTGTATCACACTCCTGTCACCGATGGTGATTTGAGTAGGATGAGCTCGATTTAGGCACTGACTCACCATCATCAAGCGATGACCTTCAGTACTACCAACGATTTGAATCTCTTATTTCTTGCTTTTGTCAGATCTCTTGACCTCCCGGAGTAATCTGGCGCTTTCAATTCTTATTACAGAATTTATGAATCACCCAAGATCGAATTGATCGAATTGCAAATCCTTTCACCTGCACGAATCAATAGCAACCTCTGCCACTCTCTCAACCAGCCATCCAATACAAAAGAAAGATGGTTATTGACTGTAATACAAATCAGACAACTTGACTACTAGGTAGGTATTGAGTAAAACTCTAATAACAACATCATAGTAATCGCCAAATGGACATTTTAATTATATAACAACGGTCTGTTGTAATCAATAAATAAGACCAATAGAAATAACTTATCTATCAACGGTGGAGTCGACGTATCGCGTGTTGCACTCCTAGCTGTTCATGGCGGAATTCCTATTGTACTGAAGTCCTCTCCCACGATTGTGGCCGCCGGATGTCATTCAGTCAGGTTCTGGCTTGACATAGCTGTTCAACCCTGACGTTGGTGCCGACAATGTGATGTCTCGATGAACCATCAGATTTATTTACCAAAGCCAAGTTCACCACCCCTAATCCTGTTGTCACACCTTATTTTGATGCTGCCACAGTCAAACATAAATCCATTGACAAGTCTGTAAGCATTAATTCGTAACTGTCGTGACAAGTTATAATGATGTCGTAACGGATTGAGTTTTCAAACTAATTTAAGAGGAACCTAGTCCTCCGTTGTGTCAAGCATTGAATGACAATAAACCAAATAGGCATTAATGAGAAATCACTTATCTACCGGTATTGACGATGTAAAGCCGAAGTGCTTATCGACATGGAGACTCCGTGATAACGTTAACGGGACCTTTTCTTCCTGATTACCTTTGAACGAACAGTAGAGCACAAACCTTCTACGGAACGAGATCGGAGGTACCACCACGCCAGATCGGAAACGTTTTTGTCGGGGTATTCCAAAAGATTTTGACCTCGATGAATCCCCCGATCAGAGCTTCCGTCTCCCCTGGCCCGACCGTTGTCGTAGGAAACATCTTTGACTGAAACTATCTTCGTACCCAATTCTACGACTGGCTATCATTAGATGAACGCCTTGTTGAGCATCTCGGGCTTGTCCAGTTACGACCTCACCGCAGCGAACACTTGCTTGACCCTCTCGTGATTCGCCCTGGATGGTGGTTCGATCATAACTACTTCAACCCATCTACTTGCCCCACATTCCGGCTTGACTTATCCAGTGCTCCGGATTATCACATGCAAAAAGTCAGAATGTTCAAAAAATCTAGAAAGTCCTAGTGATATTCCAATGGAATTTGTCGTATTGGTTATTGACCATATGCCAACGTGGAAACCTTTACGGTATTATGTCTAAACATCATGAATTAGACCACTATATGACAAAATGGTTATTTTGATAAGATTTGTGTGGCCCGGGAGAGTTTTACCAGGCCCCACGGTGGACGCCAATGTTCTTGCAGGAAAAACCTCATGTAAGATCTTAAGGGATTCGGAGGCTCATACAAGGATGAATGGCCTCCAAGCTATGGGTCTAGCTTACCCCGCAGTTGGGAGCCCTTAGAGATAAAGTATTTGACCCCTCTTGAGCATGTGGCTAAGAGAGGTAATGAGAGAATGTCCTCTTCTCATGGCCCTGAGGCCTCCTTTTATAGCACAGCCATCACTAATGAACATAATTATGTAACCGTCCATTAAATACTTGAAACTGCTGCTTAATGATTCGTAACGCTCGTAACCGATCCATAAGTAGCGCAACAGAGACCATTCCAATCCTCCTAGCCCGGATAGACGTCCGGGTCATATCTCGGGGATGACCCGGTCTCCTATCCCAATTCCGGGAACTATGCCGGATAAGCGTCTCATGTCTCATCAGAGATTCATCCCGGATGCCTGCAAACCCCCCTCCGGCCTTACATCTCGGTTGGGGAATTTATGCATGAACAGAAACTTGTGATCAATGTAGCATGCCCCAAGTGATTCAAATGTAAGCTTGCCCCCTGGCTATTCAGCGCTTTTGAGAGATTCTCTGAATCTTGACTTTACTGCCCTAGATAAATTGGACAATAACATGTCATGTCCCTTGATTGGAATATAATGATCATGCCCCTGTATATATTGGCCTTTAGCCAACTGAGTCAGGCGCATGAAATATTTCTACTTTTCGATGCACTTCTGAAGAAACTTTGTCTAATGGGAGGTCTTTTTAGTCATTAGTCATTCCCTATGCAGTTTCCTCTTGATGCCAAACACTTGAATGTATGCAGACGAAAATATTTTATAATGAAATTCCTAAAATGCGATGTATATGTCCGTCTCGAAGTTTTTAAAAAATATTTTTAGTAAAACAAGATTTGTAAGAATGTGATATCAACTCAGGATTTATGGTAAACCTTAAAGGAGTCAGGACAACTTTTGGTAACAATATGATTTCAAAATAACCATGCTTTAGTTAGGAATTTTAAGGGTTATAATGTAGCTTGGTTCACGGTTTAAGAAACAAAGGATAATGGCTCGAAATTTATTTGTACCCAACCCAATCTCTGTGATGTTCTCTAGTCCTATGTTTAGTTAACTATGCATTTAAGCTCCAAAAGAATTTGGAATTGTAACACTGACATTTGTGATGGTTCAGAAACCGGAAGTTTATTTGAAAAGGCAATCATCATTTTTTGTAACATTTTTCTTTTATTGAGGGTTTGTAGTGACCTATTTTTGACTTTGTTATCACTAACTTTTGCCTGAACTATTTATTTTGAGATTACAATCAGTGGAATATCTTAATTTTTACTAAGTCTCCTTCATAGGTTTTGACTTATCAGGCTTTTCTTTTGATAGATATTGATTGCCTGACTTAATGATTACAGTGAACCATCATTAATTGTGTACAAAAGAGCAACTGGCATAATTGAGTTAACTAAGGTACTACCCTGCCCCATGTTATGATTAAGGGTTTTAATTTGCATGAGAAAGAAAACTTCTACTTCTTAGGCTCAAAGGGGTTGACTAGGGATGAACTTCCTTATATCTCCACTGTTTAGGAATTGAAACAATGTCTATACATCGTCAACACAGTCTGTTCAAAAGCATATTTTATGAAATTATGGTATCGTCTTCGTCATCCTCCCTCTAAAGGCTTACTGTTTTAACGAGAGTTTAATATCACAAAAGTAAGAAACGCAGTTTAAATATAGTGAGACGAGTGAATTATTTCAAGACAAACATGTGCAATGCATTAACGTGAAAGGCCAAAGTTTGACATAAGGATAAACGTTCAAGCAAACAAAAGAAATTACAACTGAAAATTCAAATGAATGAAAGCTTCTCCACCCGAACTCGTCGCTTTAGATGGCATGTCTTGCAGTTTCGATATTTGATGGATGATAGAAAAACTCAATCTGACCATCTTGTGTGAGCTCGAGAACTCCGTCGTCAATCGGGTCATGAATCTTATTTTTTTAAAGCCCAACAATTTTCAACATCGTTACCAGGACTATTGGAGTGGAAAACATATCTTTCATTGGGATTGTAGCTAAGGGAAGAAGTCTTGGGATTTGGATGAGGTTCTTTCAACGTGACCAACTTCATCTTTAGCATGTATCGTAAAGCTTGCAACATCTGCATGTTGATTTTGGAAAATTGTCTTCTGGGTGTATCCTGCTTACGCCGATTACTTTGTTGTTGGCGAAGTCATTGTTGAGCTTGCAATGTATCACCAATCCTGAAGGGCCTTCTTCCCTTAACTGAATAATTAACAATGTTAACTTGTCTGTTTCCCTCTCTTGTGAACAAGTCAGCTTCCTGTCTCATTGGAGGTTGGTTAGTGATTGGATCCCCAACTCTAGCAGTTTGTCCCATTCGTTTGTCTTCAAACTTAAGAAGCTCGTTGATGATGAATCTCAACACTTCTTGCCCCCGAGCTAAGTTTTGGATAAGAGCCATCTAACCAATCATCTGGATTCTCATCTCTGGTATCTCATGGAACTGAGCACTCTGATCTTGGAAATCTTTGACGGTCTGCTCGAGAGCCATTTTCTGCTTAAATAAACAGCGAGCAAATGAGAAAATCGATCTTTGGAGTGCCTGTTATGAAATGATATGATATGTAGATGGATATGCAATGTTTTCAAGGACCTTACGAGATTTAAATTTGATGAACAAAAGGAACAAATTTTTATTAGTTAACTTGAAATCATTACAAAAGGGTTACAAAATAAATTTAATATAAAACTCCTAATGCTTAGGTCTGCCATGGACGCTTCCTCTTTGTGTTGACATAAGCGTTAAGACTTTATTCCTGGTGAAGTTATTTCGTTAGCTCCAATACTTTTTTCTCGCTTGCATAGCATTGAGCCTTGAAGGTGTCCCTTTCTTCCTTAAGTTGAATCTAGGGTTTCTTCAACTCTTCAAAATCTGGGGGCATATTTGGATGAAGAATTGTATAAGGCTCATTGCCTTCAACAACAGTTTCCATAATCACCGATAGGATATCAGTATACGACATCTTTAAACTTTAAGCACGATCTTGCACCCATTTAAAGTAAGGTTCCAAAGGGATGGATTTTTTATGCCCAAAGTCTTGGTATCATTTTTCTTCACCATCCCCAAGCTTGTAAAAATATTCGACGGTAACCTTAGAGATCATTGTCATAGTCAAATATAATGCCTTGTATAAGCATATCATGAGGATCATTTCTTCTAGCATAACCAAACTGATGCAATGCTAGAGAAGGATTGTGAGTGATACCTTCCCTTATGCCAAGGAGTGGCACATTAGGGAATTCCCCACAATAATCAATGATAATGATGTCATCTTGAGAGTAGAGACACCAACAGATATCTGAATAAGAGAGTGACATCAACCTTTGAGACCACCTCAGACCTTGCTCATTCTTCATTATTGATTAGGGAAGATGCGAAATAAACCACCAGTATAGTAAAGGTATGCAACACATGAGAGTCCATCGCCTCTTCATAGTGCGAGTGTGAAGAGAGTGCATAATATCTCCGAGCAAGGTAGGCACATGATTATAAGTGAGGAATATCTTAATGGTGTTCACATCTATGAATTGGTCCGAATTGGGGAATATCACTAAACCATGGATTAATATAGCCAGAAAATCTTCAAAATCATGGAAACTTATAGAATTTAAGAATTCCCGAGCCTTCTTTATTAGAAATTTAGCTAGAAAATCCTTAAATCCACTTCTTGTTTCCCAATTAGCTTCAACATCTGACCACTTTAGGTGTAGAGCAGCTGCAATGTCTTTAGGTCTCAGAGCCTTCTCTAGTCTGGTGAAAGGTGTCTGATCAAGAATGGGTATCCTAAGTAGCTTAGAGAATTCTTCCATTGTAGGTACCAACTGGTAATCTGGGAAGGTAAAGCAGTGATGCTTTGGATCAAAGAATTGAAATACAATGCTCACAATATCTTCTTCAAAACCGAAGGTAACCAAATCGAGTAGATAAACATGCCTTTTGATGAACTGAGAGTGATCAGGAACCTTTGAAACTAACTCCTTGAGCTTGAAAGGTATCCCCACAAAGTTGATTCAGATAATATTCCTGCGAGCGAGAGTCATAACCCTACAACAAAGAGCAAAGATAAATCCCTATGTCCTTGAAATGGTTAGTGGAATGTTATAATGATATGATGTCATGATGTCATGCTTAAATAGATAGAAAACACAAACAAGTCACACAACAACCTTAGGTTTAAAAGCTTGCATGAGGTCTATAGATGCATACCCTTTACTAAAGTTTAAGTTGGCTCAACATGTCTTATAATGGTAACTTGGTTCTAGGGATCTTATATTACGGACATTTCCCATGGTTTTATTTTAGTCCAGCAACTGACTTGCCACCAAAACATCTCGAGGGTCCAATCTCAATGAGCATAGCTTCGAGTATCAACCAACTTTAGTCTGCACTAAAGTCAGTTATCTCGCTACTTTCTAATGGCCAAGATGGGTCAATTAGGGTTCTAAAAGTATGGTTAGTGTTGATGACACCACACAGAAGCCAAATGTTTTCCTTAACTGGACTAAAGGAACATCAGGAAAACCAAAGTGTCGCACTAACCGTAGCTATCATTTTAACTGTGTCAGTCTATGCCGTACAGTCTTGATGATCTATTACTACTTACCTAAGGAAACTTGGATTCGGGTGTAGGATCGCCACAAGTATAATTACCCAAGCAAGAAACCCTTAAAAATAAATTAGACAAGTTAAACAAATAAAAGTAGGTAAAGTGATTAAACCCTAAGGTAACCCCTCTTTAAGTCTTGTCCCCAGTAGAGTCGCCAGTTCGGTAACACGGTGGGAGAACTGACTTAGTTGTTTTGCGTTTTATCGCAAATGTTGCGGTTAGCAAGAGTCACCACCGACTTTTCTTTTATCCAATAAGAAAAGGTGAAAAGAACAGGAAAGTGCTTTGATAGATTTTTAGTTCGGGGGGTAAGTTATGAAAAGGGAAGGTGTTAGAACCATTTTCATCCGTAGTTATCTACAGGCTCTTAATTGCTTAGCTCTCTTTTGAAAACTTGCTTTTGTGTGTGTGTGATTTCTTTGAAAATATTTTGACTTTAACTTTGTAATGATTCTTGTATCAGTCCTCAAGAATGTATACGAAGTGTTTGAAAATATTTATTTGAAAATATTTGTTCGAAAATGCATAGTGTAAGATGTATTATGTTTTAAAATGTTGTTGCGAGCAAGCAATTAAGAGTTCCTTACCCACTAAAAGGTTGTTCATTGTTCATTTCCTTCTCCTTTAGAGATAGTACTATCCATACCATTAATTGGTAAGTAGCCCCATCCATTGGATGTGAAGGGGCAGGCGTAGGGTCATCGTATGGTCATTGAAGGAAACATGTAAGGATACCTTAGCACTTGTATCGAAGGGACTATCATCATTTATTCATAGGCAACATTCGAGAGACAAGATCATGTATTCGTAGGCAACAATCGAGGGACATCAATGGACTATGATCTATATGATGTCTTTAACCGAGGATCTTTGCTAATGGTATCCCTACGCTCGAGGGACATGACCATATTTATAATACAACAAGAGAGGATGCCCTAAGGGTGCAAGTGTGCAATAGTGATTGATTCAGTTATTTATCTTGAATTAGGCTTTTCTAAGTTAATTTTATTCTTTCCTTACAATCCTATTTGCATGCATCTAACAATTAATATTCGTACAGAAAATAAAGTGCAGGAAATTAAACCTAAGCTATTACATTCCATAAGCAGTAACATAATTAGAAAAATGCGAGAAAATAAATCTATGTTATTACAAAATAACCGTGCGACCTATACATCGTTTCTAGAATTTAAAATAAAAGAAAATAGAAAAATAATGATGAGAAAATATTTATACTAATGTCAAAATATGCTAAGTGTTAAAAAAATATTTTTTGCATTTTTATGATTTATTTTAATAGGAAAAGAAATAAAATCAATTAATTATAAGTTAATTATGAAAATAATTTTAAAATTAATTAAAAGAAAAATAATTTTATGTTAAAAATTAAATAAATATTTAATTAACCTAAAACTAAAATAAAAATATTTTTTTATGTTTTCAGAAAACAATTAAAAGAATTATTGAAAATAAATTAAAACAAAAAGAAATTAGAAAGAAAAATAGAAAAAGGAAACAAATGATAAAAATAAGGATGGGGCTGCCAGGGATCGAACTCACGCCCTCAAGGTCACAGGCCTAAAACATTACCACTAAGCCATGCACCAATGGTGTTAGTGTGCTGAACTTAAAACAATATATGTGAAACCGGCAAGAAATCTAAAAAATTAGAAAAAATTGCAAAAGGGCAGGTTCGAACCCACGCCCTGGTATAGTAAAGCATTAGCACACGCGTTTTAACCACTAGGGTGGTGATACATCCGTTGATTTAAACACAACAATAAATTTATATGTGAAACAACTCTCTAAAATTCAATTTAAATCAGATGCGCCAAGGTGGGACCCCGATTATTTAAATGAACCAATTAAACCTCGCCACACCACGACCAACAAGTCAGAGGGACGGAGAAACGCCGAAGCCCTAGCTCCGGCCGTCTTCTCCAATGAATCAATTTTCCAAACCTGCAAAATAGAAAAAATTAAAGTAAAAGAAGGACCCTACCCCTAATTCGACCCATGTGAATCCAATGGTGGTGTTAGTTTCCATTGAAACGGCCTGTAAAGAGAGATACGAAGCTTCTTGTGTCTTATTCCCTAACAATGGCATCAACCGATTCCTGCATCAAACCTCACTAACAATGGTTCTAAAACATTCTAAACATTAGTATAAACAAGTATGTGCACATAAAATTGATTAAAAATGTATGAATTATGAGTTTGAATTTCAAATTTGTTACCCAACCGGTTCACTTTGAAGGAGAGGTTTTGGCTTGCTTCGAGCTTGTGTATGGATGTGGAATGACTTTTGGGAACTTCAGGACAGTGATGGAATGCTTGGAATCGATTAAAAAAGGCTGGAGACGAGGGTTTGAGTTTGCCCTAGTTCTTAAAATTTTGGAGAAATTTTTCTAGGGTTTGTGAGAAGCAGCACGCGTGTCCTGAGCTTATGGTCTTGTTGTGTATTTATAGAGGAATGATTTAGGTCACAAATATAAATCCAATCTTTGGCATTGAGTGTGAAAATATTTGATTGCCAATTTGTCTTAAAACTTAATTTTTTGCTTCAATCATGCACCAATCTATATCTTGCGCTTTTTCCAGCTATATTGGGGTTGTTTGGACCTCAAGTAACTCAAATTCAAAGTTATTTATGCCTTAAAAATTAATCTTATATTTTATTTTAATTTAATTTGAATTTAAATGAATAAAATCATAAATATATAAAATAAAATTTAAGATAATGCACGAATGGGCTTAGAGGTCGTCGATAATTTTATAAACAGAACTTAAACCTTAAAATATAGGCCCATTAGTCAAAAATTCAAGATTGCTCATATTTCACTTCATGCATTTTCTCAAAATTACCAAACTTGCACCAATCATATCTTGCTCAATTCTCAACATTTGAGGATGATATTTGACTTTTGAGAAAGCTTAAGATGTCCTATAAAACCTCTATTTGGTTTTATCTCATTTGAAGCTTCCATGTTCATGTACAATTCTTTCAGAAAAGATGACTTTTTGTTGACTTTTGAAAGAATCTATAATGTCTTAGCCCATATCTCTCAAATGATGCATTTTTGGACTTGAGCTAAGAGAGACAAAGTTGTAGAGAATTTAATTTCCTGCAAGATGAGCTCTGGTTGAGGAATTTATGATGAAGTATGTGAAAGTTGTGCTTGGTCAAAGTTCAATTGACTTCTCCTAAGAGAAAAGTCAAAACCCTAATTTAGAAACTTTTGAATATTTTAGCATTTCTTGATGAATCATGATCAAACCTTGATCAAATGATGAATCTAAATTCAAAATGTTGATGTTGACTAAAAATCTTGAAGTTTGACTCTATGTTGACCATAGTTGACTTTTGGTCCAATATAACTAATTTTCAACTATTTGAGCAATTGACTGAGCAAACTTGTGATTCAAGGCTTGATTCTTGACATTTGGGTGTCTTGATACATATGAGGAACCATGAAAACCACTTGAGGCATTGGAAAACTAATTTCTTTAAGCAAAGTCAAACCCTAGTTGGAGGCCCAATGGTTAAGAGGGGTTTTCATCTGGTCAAACCTTGAGTGACCTTGAGCATGAAGATGTATCTTGAATCAATTGACCTTAAAAATGGGAGGTAAATTTTGGGGTACAACAGTAATAGTACACACGTCACTTTCATCTTGTCAGCTGCCAACGACAAGAAACAATCGTGTGAGATAAATAATACACAATACATCCATTTGAGTGAAATGTGTAATTGTACTATTGTACTAACTCTTCTAGCTCACATATTTGATGATACTTATCTTGTGATGGATATTACTTCTTCTAAAGTAGTTTAGCTTGAGAATATATCATCTTTGATTGTGCCCTATGATGAACTATTAGATATTGATTTGAAATGAGTCTAGAAGATCTATCTTTCTTTGATCCTTTCTTCTGATGGAATACTTTAGATATTGATTAGAAATGTGATTATTTTATGAATTATCCAAGTCTACAGAATCCTGACTTTGTCTTCAGAAATATATGTAGTTGCTTTTACGATGAACAAACCTTAGCTTATGATCTCTGTGTTGAAAGCTTGTTTCTTGTGCAATCCTGATTTTTGATCTTGAAGCAGAAACTTGTTAGAAATTCTTTATTCTTGAATACTTGTGACTTATGAAGCATCACCTTATTGAGAAGTACACATGTGATCCTCTTTATAGCAAACATTCAACATTCTTCAGAACTACTAATGTTTCTTCAGAAGCGGATGTGAACAGTCTTTTTGATATGCTTAGCATATTCCTGATTCTTCAGACAACAAACCTAAATCAATTAAACTTATTATCTACACACTCAAGAAACATGTTAGAAACAAAATTGTTTACATATAAAATGTATGTATTGTTATTATTAAAATCCAGAGATCGATTGTAGAATCCAAATCTTATTCTATCAACTTGGACCATTTCCATCTTTTCTGATTGGCCATTGGGTCTAATTCATTGGTTAAGAGGTACACCTGAAGGTGGAATGTATGTCTTCTTTTGATTATTCCGATGGTGTAGGGGACTTCGATATATCTGATAAGGGGTCCCTCTTTGGGGCTTTTCAAAGGTGAATTTGTGCCTCATATCAACCCAAGTACTATTTTTTGGCTTCTCAAACTTAACATTTTCGAGATATTTTGTTTCTTTTTTGTCAAAAGTTGTGGTACTACAACGAGGGCACAACATGAATTTAGAATCTTTGATTTTGCAAAGATTTAAGATGTCGATTAGATCTTCTTCAGCTTTTTGATACTCCTCCTCGACTCTTTCATTGTAATCCTCCATATTAATATCATTGACCCTTGGAATTAAATCCTTAGTAACTTTACCTAACTTAATTATCAGGGTTCGACAAAGTTTTCCTTCTCGACTTGCAAGGGATTTGAGTCGATTTTTATGGGTGGATTACGTTTATCACTAAACTTAAGTATACCTTATTTTAGAGCATCTTGTACTAAATACCTGAAATGAACACATTGATAAGTCTTATGACCAAGGAAATTATGATATTTACTAAAACCTTTATCCTCCTTTATTCCAATGGTGGCATCGTTAGGCCTTTCAACAATATGATTTGGCCATTGACAACTAGAAGATCGAATATTTCATCACATTTAGTTACATCAAAAGTAAAGGATTTTTTTAACAAATTTTTTATTTCTACTTGGATTAATAAGATTCTTTCCATTAGAAGGTCTTAAAACTTTACAATCATATGGAGGATCTGACTTTAATTTTGCTAGATTAACCTTATTTTATTTGGCATACTCAAAAACTACGTCGAGTTCTTGATTACTATCATATGTTTCTATGTAGACAATATCCCCTTCATAGGTTGTCAATTTAATCTAGCCTTCTCCAGTGTTCGACTTGTCTAACCATGTCTACTAACTAGCCCATATCACTTAGGTGTTTGGTATCTAAGTTCTTCCTAAAGGAATAATGTAAATAACCTACAACCATTACGACTAACTCATGTTCACGCACTTGAGTAAATCACCTTGAATTCATCAACCTAAACCTATTGAGATATTCATCTATCAATTCATATGAGTTTCGCTTCACACTTGCTAACTCTTTTAGGCTTATTTTTCACCGACCCTTGTAAAAATGCTCCTGAAACACCCCTTTGATAATTCCAATTATTTATAGATTTTTTAGGGAGAGTAGTGAACCATGAGAAAGCATTCTCGGTTAAAGAATTACATAATTATTTCATCTTTAGATTTTAATTATTAGCCAAATCATAGAGTTCTGACTAATATAGAGTAATGTGCTCGATAATGAACCCATTAGTATCGTTTGTAAACTTAGTAAGTTTAGGAACTGTCCATCCCATGGGAGTTTAGTTTGCAATACATATTTAGATAATGGTGAAACAAAATTTAGCCTAAGAAGATAAACATTAATACCATTTTGGGCTAGGATTTGTTCAACCATATTGGTTTATGTTATCCCCCCCAAATTGTTTTGTTGGACTCTCATGACCACTTGATCTACATCTTGGTTTATGTTCATTAACACCACATATGAACTCTCCTTTAACTACCCTAGGTACAAGTTGTTGATTGGCTAAGGCATAACCTATTGTTACACTCGATTATTAGGAAGCCCTTTATTGTTTGTAACTCCTAGATTTTGGACTAACCCACATGCTTGGATATGAGGAACTAGCAGAATAAGGGTTCAAGGAGGACCAACAAAATAAAAAATAGGAACCATTTGATGTGCTAATTATTGGTAACTATGGTTGGTATTTTGGATCAGAGAATTAAACACAAAACTAATATGTTGGGTAAACATGTTAACCATATCATGATTATTGCCATCCATTTTTTACCTTACAGTCAAGAGAGAATTAGTAGTTAAAGGTGGTATAACCCGAGGGATGCATCCAAATCCTCCCTAAGTTTGACCTATTAGACCAAGGTTGTTTATGAAAGATCTCGATGCCATGTATTATTTAACACGATAGGAAATAACCATTGTATTATCTTCATACATCGACACATTAGGTTGTAGGTCCACCATCAATGCAGTTGACATGGCATATAAATACTCCTTACCACCATGGGAAATGTGAAGCATTGAAGGAATAAAGGCCTAGTACACCTATAATGGTTTGTTGAACCATGTGAGTAGTAGGAAAACTGGTTGGTTTTAGTGGTGTGTATCACAATCTCTGGGGTTGTAGTCAAAACTAATGTTTGATTCATGGAAGGAGTTGTTACTCCAATAGTTGTTGAAGTGATTACACCATCAGTCATCGCTCTGATTCATTGTTATTTTACACTCAGAGTGTTGTTAAAGGGAGAAGGAACTCGTTGAGAGGATGCATTCTTTGATGATAGACGAGACATAATAAATAGCTTACCACACTGAAGACGCATAAACACACAATGATTAAAACCATTTGCATGTTTGAAGAACGTAAAACAAAAATAAAAGCACATACACTCTCTCCAAAAGTTTGATTTTGCACAAAATTAGGCCCCACTGGGGGTTCTAATTTGTTTATTGATGTTTTTGTAAACAAAGACAAATTTATTTCACTTGTAAAATCAAAATTGAAAATCATAAATGATACTTTGTGTAAAATGTTTGAGAAAATATGATTGTTGAAATTATGTTCTTCACATGACATATGTTAGACATGATGTCTAAGAAAATGTGTTTAACATCTTATACCAGAATTGACAGATAATAGAAAATAAAACATAAAGAAATAACGAAAAACAGAGGATTGTTAATCTTGTTTAGTGCAACATCACATACATCTCGAGGACTTGTAACCCAAGAAAGGAAATCTATTATCAATATTATTAGTACAAAGTGTCTTAGATGGACAACCCAAGTTCAATGCCCATCTTCCTAATACTACATGTATGTTTATATTCTTAACTCCCTATAGAACTATTCCATCTCAATAGTCAAATGGAATAATGGGCTTACTCTAAACTTTCCCAATTCAAGGTCACTTTTTTAATACTACTCGTGAAGCTTCATTCAGGCTCCCCTAAGTAAGATACCCCTCACACTCTTTCAAGAACTCTCCCAAGTGTAATATTATTTAAAATATGGAACAATAAAGCACTCACAAATACTTTGTTCTCAACTTATAAAATTAGTATCTAGGAACAAAGTATTACAACCTAAAAAAACAAGACTAAACTAAAACAAATTCCCCTAATAAGAAAATATTTTCTCTTTAGGTATGAGTATTCACCAAGGAGATGAGCTTCTTATAAGCCACAAAAGTCCAACTCCAAAATCCCATCACGAGTTCAATTGGACTTCTAAGAATCACATGAGATTGATCTTAAATAATGATGATTTTCAATATTGATTGATCTCCTTGAATGAATTTGAATATCTTAATTATTCTTGATGTATTTGATTCATATTACATCCTCCAAAAACTCACATAATCAATCAAATATTAATTTGAAAGATTTAGATCCTTGATTGATACAAATTAAGCATTTCACATGCAATCTTACTAGAATAAGATCTTTCCCAAATCCAAATTCTACCTAGCACACTTATATCTATGATATAACAACACAGATATTAAATCTTAAAAGGCCAAAATATTCTTCAATTTATCTTTCTCAACTAGTAGCAGATCGAGACATATGCCTCACAGATTACTGGAATATGATAACACAAAAAACGTATAGTATATTTGGCTTAATTTACATAGATTATATCTTTATTTTATCTTAATTATGTTTCTTAATATTCGTATTATGCCGATATTTTTTATGTTTTCAGGAATTTGATGTTTACAAGGCATGTGCAAAGAAAGTCGAGAAAAGTCGGGAAAATCGCACTTAAAATCCACAAAAGAAGAGCAATTATGCAATTGTGGGGTGTATGGAAAAATAGTGGTGCATCACAAGTAAAAAGGCTTTAAAAAATAAAAAATAAGTTTAAGCATCAAAAGCCCAGCCCAACACGCCTTCACCAGTCCAGCAAGGTGTAACGGTCATCACAACCCCCTCTGCCAACCTGTAACGGTCGTTACGCGTTATAGGGAAAAATTCCCTCAACAAGCAAAGGTGTAACGACCGTTACACCCTCTCCACAAGCCCATAACGACCGTCACAAGCCCATAATGATCGTCACGCCTTAAAAAGCTTTGATTTCTCACGAAGCAAGGGTGACGACCGTCACAACTTCTCCAACAAACCATAGCGATCGATATGAAGGCTTTTTCGGAGGAGAAATTCTCTCAACGCCCTACTTTCTCAGCGAGCCTCACATCTACAAATAGGGCTGCCATTCCCCATTTTCATCACGCCTCCCTCTTGGCCTCTCTCTTCCTCTCTCGTCCATTTTTCCATCACTTTTCGTTCATGACTTTTTCTTAGAATGTAAAAGTAATAGTTCTCCACATCGGGGGACTATTACCAGGTTAGTTTTAGGATTTATTTTCATAATTTAATTTATGTATCAGATCTAATTTTGTCGGCGTATTTCAATTCAAGTTTTCTTTATTTCCATTTTCTGCATTTATAGGTTCTTCACTTTACCGCTTTATTATTGTCATTGATATTCTCATTATCACATTCTATAATTATTTAAGCATGTCGCCATTAATTATATTTACTATGTGTGATACGGTGAACTGACTTTGTAGGATTTTTTGTATCCAAATGTGCGGATAGCAAGAGTCGCCACCGACTTTTATTTTTATCCAATTAAGGGAAGGTAAAAGTAACAGAAAAAGACCTTCGTTAGATTCTGAGTTCGGGAGAATGGTTATGAAAAGGGAAGGTATTAGCACCCCTTTCCATCCGTAGTTATCTACGGGCTCTTAGTTGCTCTAGATCACTTTTTAAAATTGCTTTCTGTGTGTTTGACAAAAATGTTTTGAAAAGGCATTTCGCTTTGACTTTGTAATGACTCATGTAGGAGTGTATACAAAGTGTTCGGAAATGTTTTTGTTTTGAAAAGAATTTGAACTTTGAAAAAAAGTGTGTGGTGTGAAAAGTATTTGATAGAGCAAGCAACTAAAAGACTTATTTACCCACTCAGAGTTGGTCGTTTTGTTGTACTTCTACGTTCCTTTAGAATAGCGATAGCCATACCATTAGTTAGTAGGTAGCTCCATTCGTTGGATGTAAGCGGGACATTCGAAGGGACATCGGATGGTCATAGAAAGCAACTTGTAGGAAGTATCCTAGCACATTCGAAGGGACTATCATCATTTTTCGTAGGCGACAATCGAGGGTCAAGATCATGTATTCGGAAGCGACATCGTGGGTCTTATGATCTTTGTATCGAAGGGACTATGATGATTTGTTTGGAAGGCAACGGTGCTAGGATACCTCTACGTTCGAGGGACATGACCATTTGGAATTCGTAAAGGCAACGAGAGAGAATTACCCTAAGGGGTGCGTGTGTGAAAGAAGTGTGTTGAATTCAGAATATGTTATCTTGAAGATTAGTGGGCTATGTTCATTGTTATCTTGCCATACACGCCTAATTACTAGCAATTGATAAGGTGCGGAAAGTAAAATGCGGAATGTAAAGCGGGAATGTAAAGGCGGAAAGATAAACCTACGCTATTACAAGGCTTTGGGGCAGATACATAATTTAAAATGCGGAAAATAAAGTCCTAAATTAAACTATTACAACCCATGAGCAATTACATTATTGGGAAAAAATAGAATGATAAAATGATAAAGAGAAAATCGTCTGAATTGGATCAACCTGTACAAAAAGAAGAAATCGGAAAATGCAATATGAATCGAACAAGAGAAAAAATGTTAGAAAAATGCAAGTTTTAATATGAGAAAATTAATATATGCTGGAAATAAGATAAATAAGCTAAAATAATTTTTTGGGATTTTTTGGAAAAGATTTAATAATTGAAATGCAATTAAAAGTGAATTAAATGCAAAAATATAAATAAAAATAAATATGCATGCAAAAATGTATTTTTTAATTTATTAAATTAAATAAAGATTTTCAAAATACAAATGTAAAAGGAAATATTTTTTTTAGTAATTTTTTAATGCAGAATAAAAATGTGAAAATAATTAAAATAATGCAAAAATATTAGAAATAAAGAAAATATGCAAAAACTATTGAAAAGTGAGAGTTTGAGAAAAAGAAAAGTGAAACCGGTGCAAGCAGGATTCGAACCCAGGCCATGAGAGAGCATCTTGGAACAGTAAGCGTCTTAACCACTGAGGCACTTGTCATTTGATGTTTGAATGGTTGAAAACAATGACATAAGAGTGATGACGCGTCCTGGATTGAGTTTGAAACACAGTCAGCGTGCGTGGACCCCGGTTGACTGTATGGACGAATCAAAACGCGCAGAATTGCCACGCCTTCCTCTCGCCGGTTTTTTGCCTGAGTCAGCGCCGGAGCTAGGGCTCCGGTCATCTTCTCCGGCTTGCCTGGAATCGAAACATGGAAAACACGCAAAATAAATGGGAAAGGGGGACCCTACCCCCCTAAATCGACCCTCCTGAGTCCGTTGGTGATATCGGTTTGCCCTAAAAACAACTGTATGAACCGGTTCGAATCAAACAGTTCGAAATGCCCTAACAATGGCAAATCCTTATTTCCACGTGCAAGCTTCAAAACGATTGCCCAGATCAACTATATGGAACCTCATGAACACATTAGAAGCATTAGAATTGATTAAAACACACAGATATTAAAAATGCAAAATCAAGAAAGTTTTGAATATGAATGAATGTATATGCATCGATTCTGGATGGTTTGATCAATGCCAATAGTATATTCTTACTCAAAACTACCTCCTGAGCACGATGGAATGGTGTTTGAAGGCTGGAAGTGACTGGAAATAAAAATACGATTTTTCAAGAATTGAGAAAAAATTTGCAAGGGTTTGGGTGGTTTTTAGGGTTAGGGTTTCCGTCCTTGGTTTGTACACAATGCTGGCAATTTATAGAAGAGATTGGAAGAGAAAAAACAAGGAAAAAAGATTGGAAATTGAATGTGCAAATATTTTCCAATAAATAAAATCAAATTTCCTTTAAAACTTGATTTTTTCTTTCCATGTGCATGAGTCACGAATTTGGCAATTGGTGTGGGCTTTCTTGGACATTAAGAAAGATATAAATCCAACTTATTTGAAAAAGAAACTTA
The DNA here is from genome assembly GCA_021764765.1 of Vicia sativa. NCBI lineage: Eukaryota > Viridiplantae > Streptophyta > Magnoliopsida > Fabales > Fabaceae > Vicia > Vicia sativa. The sequence continues at coordinate 74,497,957 of CM038795.1, forward strand.
ATTTTCATATTTTACATAATTTATTTTTGAATTAAATGTTGTAAAATTCAAATATAAATCATGAAAATAGAAAATCACCAATGCCAAGCATTTATGGGTCAAGAATATTGTCATGAACAAGTTTGGATCAAAAGATTATAGACCCATTTGGAAAATTTTGCATTTTGACCAAAATGTCCTTTTGTGCAATTGTCCAAAATTGCCCAACTTCTGAATGGTGTATCTTGCTCAATTTTCCACATTTTTGAGTGTTCTTAGACTTTTTGGAAAGCTCTAAGAGTCCTCTAAACAATGTCTTTGGTTTTATCTCAATTGGAGTTACCATGCTCAATATATCTTCAAAACAAAAAGTTGACTTTTTGTTGACTTTGAAAATGACCTGTAATGTTTTGAGCTATACCTCTCAAATGATGCATTTTTTGGACATTCTTGTGAGACATGAAGTTGTAGAGAATGGAATTTCCTTCAAAACAAGAGGTGGTGGAAAAATTTCTAAGAAAGTATGAGAAAGTTATGATCAGTCAAAGTTTAGTTGACTTTTCACCTAGAAACCCTAATTTAGAAAGTTTGACTTTTGAGCAAATCTTGAGTTTTCTTGATGAATCATGATCAACCCTTGATCAAATGATGAATGTAACTTCAAAATGAGGATGTTGACCAAAAATCAGAAGTTTTGACTGTATGTTGACCACAGTTGACTTTTTGTCCAATACACCCTATTTTCAACCATCTGAGCAATTGCTTGAGGAAACTTGACTTGTGAGGCTTGAAACTTGACATGGAGAATCTTTGAAGCATATGAGGAGGCATGAAGACCATTGAAGATGTTGGAAATCCATCTTGACTTGAGAGATACCAAACCCTAGTTTGGGTTGATTGTCTAGGAGAGAGTTTGTCTGATCAACTTTTGAGGAATCCTTGAGTATGGATGTATGAAATCTCTTGAGTAGATGGAGGGCAAATTTTGGGGTATGACACTATGTTTATGTCTTTTTCATTTGATTCCATGTTTAGCTAAATAGTTTAGGGTCCGGTATATGAGGACCGCCGTTACCGACGGGACTCGGTAGAAAATAATAGGTGCGAATTTATGATTAGAATTTTGTTTTGGTTTTAGTTTTCAAATCTAACTTAGATAGCTTTGTCACAAGAGTGAGAGGTTATTTAACACGGTTTTGTCATGAGGTGAGAAATCAATTAAGGTTATAGCCGACATTACGAGAGCGTGGGGATCGAACCAGATAGTGGAAATTAGGCAACAAATCTAAATACACCGAGAGCGCTTTAGATGAGTTTAGGATATTATTGGCTTACAAAATATATTTCTTAGTTACCTGGAGAGCGAGAGCAAAATCTTGGGATTAGGAAGTATGGCTTTAGTTAATACCGCGAGAGCGTGAGGCGGGGTCTTTAAGTTAGTATATTCTATGGAACTAAGTTCTAGTCGTAATTAGTACCCATTTTCTATAAGTCCTTCAGGAACGCGGAAATCATATCCCGACCTCGTTTTAGTATTATTTCCTAAGTTCATTTATTTTAGTTTTAGTTCTTAGTTTTCCCCAAAATCCAATTATTCATTAGCCTTAGCTTTACAAAGTAACGATAGGTTACAGTAGGTTGACATTGGTCTCTGTGGTTCGACAATCTTTTATATTACTTCGATATTTCCGTGCACTTGCGGAATTTACCCATAAAGTTTTTGGCGCCGTTGCCGGGAAGCAACAATCAATATTGTTTATCTATTATTACACCGTATAGACTAAGGCACTCTTACCTTAATTATTATGTATCACTCAAACTTTTTCTACAACCCCATTCTTAGTATTTCGAGGTATCACCAGAATCCCATAAATCTGACCTCGAAATAATTATGGAGAAATTTGTTGCGTCACCAACTCTCTCTCTCTCCCTCTCACCCAAATTACCTCTACAACTATCAATCACATCATTTTGAGGAGTCACAAGAATACCAAAGATCTGGTATCGAAACATCATTAGAGGATTACAATGCGACGCTAACCTATCCCCAACCAAATTTCCTCTACAATCAACACGCCCAATATTTTGAGGAGTCGCAAGAATACCAGAATTCCACTATCGAAGCATTAATGGAGGATATGACTACGACATTAAATTGCTCTAAACTAGAACCAATAAAGATGGAGTGCTTTGTGGAGATGCAAAATGCGACGCTAACTCACTTTGAGGAACCGCAAGAATCCAATAATTTGAACCTCGAAACATCAATGGAGGATTTTGATGCGACGTTAACTTACTCTGGGCTAGAATCTATGATGGAGCACTTGGTAAAGGGACAAACTATCCACAATGAAGAGATAAGAAAACAAAGTCTTGACAAGAATGAAACTCTTAGGTAGTTGAACAATGCGGTTGAGTCCCTCGTGACTCACAACGAAGCATTAGAGGCCCAAATCTCCATGCTTTCACAAACATCTCTAGGACCCTCCCCTGAGAAGAATGTGTATGTTGTAACAACCAGTAGCGAAAAACAAATTGAAAATCCTAAGGAGAATGATAATAAGGTTGAAGAGAGTAATAATGAGGTTAAGGAGAGTTCTGGTGAGAAAAGAGTAGAGATTGAGAAAAATATACAAACATCATCTGAAAGGGAGGTTGTAGAAGAGGTAGATAAGGAAACATATATTGTTGTTCCTCCTCCCTATAACTCACCTATTTATTCTATGCATATGCTTATAGAAGCTAATGTAGAAGCCCAATCCAATCAACATATGGAGGTATTGAAAAATATCCACCCCAATGCACCTTCGTCTGAGGTCCCGCATGAAAAGAGAAAATTTGACGACCATGAAACAAGGGAAATCATTAGCATTCAGAAGGGAAGGTTAACATTCGAGATGATGGATAAAATAACCAAGCCTAGACTTGAAAAGTTGGTACTTAAGATAGACCCAGAACCACCACCACAAGTCCGAAAGAATGAACCACCCTACAAATGAAAGAAACGGAAAGGTGAGGGATATGTGATATGGCTTGATAAGTGGCCATGGAAAACAAAGATTAATAAAAGTTAAACTAAGGAGTCATTCTTGAGAGAACCACCATGAGTGCTTGCACTCTTGAGCCGTCAAGCTATTGACGTTAACCAAAGCGCTGCATGGGAGTGTAATACGGTGAACTGACTTTGTAGGATTTTTTGTATCCAAATGTGCGGATAGCAAGAGTCGCCACCGACTTTTATTTTTATCCAATTAAGGGAAGGTAAAAGTAACAGAAAAAGACCTTCGTTAGATTCTGAGTTCGGGAGAATGGTTATGAAAAGGAAGGTATTAGCACCCTTTCCATCCGTAGTTATCTACGGCTCTTAGTTGCTCTAGATCACTTTTTAAAATTGCTTTCTGTGTGTTTGACAAAAATGTTTTGAAAAGGCATTTCGCTTTGACTTTGTAATTACTCATGTAGGAGTGTATACAAGGTGTTCGGAAATGTTTTGTTTTGAAAAAAGAATTTGAATTTTGAAAAAGAGTGTGTGGTGTGAAAAGCATTTGATAGAGCAAGCAACTAAGAGACTTATTTACCCACTCAGAATTGGTCGTTTTGTTGTACTTCTACACTCCTTTAGAATAGCGCTAGCCATACCATTAGTTAGTAGGTAGCTCCATTCGTTGGATGTAAGCGGGACATTCGAAGGGACATCGGATGGTCATAGAAGGCAACTTGTAGGAAGTATCCTAGCATATTCGAAGGGACTATCATCATTTTTTCGTAGGCGACAATCGAGGGTCAAGATCATGTATTCGGAGGCGACATCGTGGGTCTATGATCTTTGTATCGAAGGGACTATGATGATTTGTTTGGAAGGCAACGGTGCTAGAATACCTCTACGTTCGAGGGACATGACCATTTGAATTCGAAAGGCAACGAGAGAAAATTACCCTAAGGGGTGCATGTGTGAGAGAAGTGTGTTGATTTCAGATATTTTATCTTGAAAATTAGTGGGCTATGTTCATTATTATCTTGCCATACACGCCTAATTACTAGCAGTTTATAGGTGCGGAAAGTAAAATGCGGAATGTAAAGATGCAGAAAGATAAATGTCCAACGCTATTACATGGCTTTGGGGCAGATACATAATTTAAACTTGCGGAAAAGAAAAACCTAATTTAAACTATTACAACCCATGAGCAATTACATTAGCGGAAAAATAGAATAATAAAAGAAAAAACGTCCGAATCGGAGCAACTGTGATTCGAATCGAGACCTTGTTCAAACTACGAAAACCAACACGACCACCGAGCCAACACGCCATTGTTTGGAACGGAACGATTTGAAAATAACACGCGTCGCCCATCAGCTTCCTCCCGCTCGCGCCATCCAGTCATCTTCAACCTTTTGAATTTTTGAAAGATAGCGTCGGCTTTGGTTCGGCTCTGACTGCAAAATCAAAAATGCAGTATACATAATATAAATTATATCTAAGGCCATGGTTCGATTCCTTGAAGCATTCCGAATGCAACGGTCTAGGTCTCATGGTCCAATTTTTCCGTTTAAGGGAAACCCTAAATCGTGTTCAGAAACCCTAACAATGGTGTTATGCATTCCTGGCCATGGAAATTCGATTAAAGCACCCAAAAAGTTTGCAAATACATCACTGATCACAAAAACAAACACAAATCAAGTTAATAATGCATGAATGATGAAAATCGATTTTTGAAAATTCAAGAACAAACCAAATTCGGTTTTCACGATTCTTGATGATTTTTGGCAAAGTGAAGGTCTGAATCGACTCAGGAGATGTCAAGCAATGTGTTGGACACCTCAAAAACGATTGAAAACGGCTGGAAGTAGGGTTACCACTTGCTTGTGCACCACGGTTTTTTCACTTTGAGAATAGGGTTTGTAGAGCAATTTTTTCGTTCTCTCTTGATAGGTATGCATCATGTATTTATACTGGATGGATTTGGGATTGAATTTGGAAAGAATCAATCAATATTCAATGGAAATCAAATTTGATATTTCCATGAAAATCAAATCTTCAAAGCTTGACCAATTTCAATCCAATCTTGCCTTTCTTGCTCCAATTTCGAATTTGCTGGCATTTGTGAGTTAATTGGACCTTAAGGAAAGAATAAAATCAATCTTTTGCCATTAATTTCAATTTTATAATTTATTTTAAGATTTAATTTGCATTTAAATAAATAAATTACAAATTAAATAGAAAAATAAATAAAAAATTCGTGGCATTGGGCTTGGATATTCCTAATTGCATGAGGAACAAGTTAGGATGAAGAAAAAGTAGGCCCATTTGCAAAAGATTTGATTTTTTGAAGTATCTCTCTTTGTGCATTCTTCCAAAATTGCCCAACTTGTGAATGGTGTAACTTGCTCAATTTTCCACATTTTTTAGTGTTATTGGACTTTTTGGAAAGCTCTAAGAGTCCTCTAACCAATGTCTTTGGTCTCATCTCATTTGGAGTTACCATGCTCAATATATCTTCAAAACAAAAAGTTGACTTTTTGTTGACTTTGAAAATGACCTGTAATGTTTTGAGCTATACCTCTCAAATGAAGCATTTTTTGGACATTCTTGTGAGACATGAAGTTGTAGAGGATTGAATTTCCTTCAAAATGAGCTTTGGTGGGAAAATTTCTGAGAAAGTATGAGAAAGTTATGATCAGTCAAAGTTCAGTTGACTTTTCATCTAGAAACCCTAATTTAGAAAGTTTGACTTTTGAGCAAATCTTGAGTTTTCTTGATGAATCATGATCAACCCTTGATCAAATGATGAATGTAACTTCAAAATGAGGATGTTGACCAAAAAATATGAAGTTTGACTGTATGTTGACCACAGTTGACTTTTTGTCCAATACAACTGATTTTCAACCATCTGAGCAATTGTCTGAGGAAACTTGACTTGTGAGGCTTGAAACTTGACATGGAGAATCTTTAAAGCATATGAGGAGGCATGAAGGCCATTGGAGATATTGGAAGTTCATCTTGACTTGAGAGATACCAAACCCTAGTTTAGGTTGATTGTCTAGGAGAGAGTTTGTCTGATCAACTCTTGAGGAATCCTTGAGTATGGATGTATGAAATCTCTTGAGTAGATGGAGGGCAAATTTTGGGGTATGACAGCTGCCCCTGTTCAATCTTCTTGTACTGGAAGGTTAGATTGACATGCTTGTCTTTTGCGACCTGAAGGTAGAAGATGATTGAACACTAGAGTACACCTGAAAATTTGCACTCGCTGTTGGCGGATGATGCGGGAATGGGCTTACAGATGCCATTTGGAGAAGTTGGAGACTTCGCTGGGGAACGAGTCGTACGCTAGACTCGAGGTTGTTAATGGGCTTAAGATGCCATCTGGAAAGGTCGATGCTGGGGGGTGAGTCGCATGTTAGGCTCTGTAGATGTTTCTGGAAGGAGAGGAGATGGGCTTAAGATGCCATCCGAAGGGAGTCGTACGTTAGACTTCGTGTTCACTTTGAATGAGGTTATTGGTTTGTATTGATTTTTAACCATATATGCAGCATTCTGAAAGTGAAGAGATGTTGATAAGTAGTCGGAGATGGGCTTAAGATGCCATCCAAGGCAACTGAGTCGTACGCTAGACTCTGCAGTCGCTGTCAGAATAAATCTTCGTGTCGATTACTCTGAGGGAGATTGTAGTTGGCAAGAATGTGGATAGTTTCCCTGTTGTGCATCGGGTGTTGATCCATTGCCTGTTATCGGAGGATAACCAGAGGTGGTCTTTCGGATAGTTTTCCCGTCGGTTCGGGGCTTAATCCTGGACCAGTCGTCGGAGGACAACCAAGGGCGGTCTTTCAGATAGTTTTCCCGTCGATTCGGGGCTTAATCCTGGACCTGTTTGCGTCAGAAGCGATTTTCACCTGTTTTGGAGAAAACAAGAGAAACTTTGATAGAATATTTGTTAGCTTTATGCAAAGTATGATGCATGACAGTGTATGAATGACATATGCATGAATTATGACTTTATGAGTAATGTATGAATGATAGGTGTTGTGATATTTCAAAACATATCCATCTTGAAGAAGATGCGGATGCTCTGTTTGAAGATTTCTGACTCCTGTTTGGGGAATTGTGTAGGTGAGAACCCCGCTTTTGAAGGAGAAGAAAGATATCGTGGATTCCTCCGATGCACTATCTGACCAAGTCTTGAGCCTAGATACTGTTGAGGATGGTAGAGATTTGAGAAGCTCGTTGTTGGAGATCTCATAGACCCCTGCTGAGGAGAGTCTGGGAGACAATCTGTTGGGGACCTTGTATATAGATCTTGCTGAGGAAATTTAAGAGGTGCTCTACTGGGGGATTCCGAGTGTAGATCTCGCTGGAGAGCATTTGATAGTTGTCGAGAGACCGGGCTAGAAGAGTCTGGAGTCCGTTGTAATCTCTGGCCGGGGAATAAAAGGTGTATGTTTCCTCCGATGCACTATCTGACCAAGTTTCGAGTCTGGATACTGCTGCCGGGGAGAAGGGGAGGATTGAGAAATATCCGCTGGGGATGAAGTGTTACTGCTTGGAGACTGATGTAACGTTGCTTGGTTGAGTGGAATCACTGCTTGTGGATTAACATATACTCCGCTGGGGAAGGTGTGTTGTGAGTGACACCTTTATGTTCTGTGGGGAACTATTTGTCGACTTTCGTCGTCATCCCAATTCCTGGAACCTGTAGTAAGTACTTTTGCATGTCTACTTTTCGTATGTTTGCAAAGAGATTTTTATTGTCAAATGCGTATAGTCATTCAAAACAAACGTTGGACTTATTGCAAACGACAAACAACAGAAATTGTAAAGAGGAAGAATTTTGAGTTTATTTGAAAGGTGGCGTATGGCCAAGTAGTTTGTACACAAGAAAGGTAAAAAAGCTATGCGGAAACAATCTCGTTAAGTTCCAACTATGCTAGTACTCATATATTTCGACTATCTCATCTCCTTGCTGTCAGTAGAAAGTGAGTAGACTGATCTTCGCCATTTGAATCTTGAATGCTGATAGTAGTCTAGAAGCAAGTGATCTGGAAGAGACATAGTCGTACGCTTGAATCCCTAACTTTTGCCTAGACCGCCTTTCGGTTTTCTCTGGGATACCTTTTTGCCCAAGCCGCCTTTTCGGTTTTCGACTTGGGTGTACATGTTTTGTATGTATCCTTTATTTTGCCCGAACCTTTTGGTTCGCCAGATGCCCTTATTTTTGCCTAGGCACCGACCTAGCGGGTCTCTTTTATCGTAGTATTTTTGACTATGTCTGCGTTCACGGGGTGGAAATCTTCACCATCCATGGTGCTAAGTATCATAGCTCCGCCGAAAACTCTTGACTACAAACGGTCCCTCGTAGGTGGGAGTCCATTTGCCCTGGATCACCTTGTGGGAGAATGATGCGCTTGACTACTAGATCACCGACTTGGTAGACTCGGTGCTTGACCTTCTTGTTAAATGCTCGATCATTCGTTTCGATAAATGTCCATGGCGGATGGGCGAGTCGCTTCTCATCAATCAAGTTAATCTGGTCAAGGCGAGTCGAACCAATCGTCTTCGCCTAACTCGCCTCTGGAGGACTCGTTGAGGGTATCCGAACCTCGATGGGTAAGACGGCTTCCATAACGTATACAAGAGAAGGGGTTGCCCTGATGTTCGGTGAAGTGCGATAACCGTGAAGAGCAAACGGTAACATTTCATGCCAATCCTTGTACGTCCATCATCTTACAGATAATCTTCTTAATGTTCTTGTTGGCGGCTTCCATGCGCCATTCATCTTAGGCCGATATGGAGAAGAATTGTGATGCTTGATCTTGCGTGCGAGTTCGGTGATCATCTTGTTGTTGAGATTGGAACCGTTATCGTGATAATCCTCTCGGAGTGCCATACCGATGATAAGATTATGTTTGATGAATCGAGCCACAACATTCTTGGTAATGATGCATACGAGGTCGCTTCTACCCACTTGGTAAAGTAATCGATTGCTACAAGGATGAAACGATGTCCATTGGAAGCTGTGGGCTTAATTTCTCCGATCATGTCAATGCCCCACATTGCAAAAGGCCAAGGAGAAGTTAAAACATTCAGAGGTACTGGAGGTACGTGTACTTTGTCGGCATAACCGCACTTGTGACAAGATCGAGCATAAGCGGTGACAATCGCTTCCATGGTAGACCAATAGTAACCTGTTCTCAAAATCTTCTTAGCCATAGTGTGTCCACTGGAGTGGGTACCAAATTCGCCTTCGTGTAATTCTTCCATGATACGCATTGCTGTTTTCTGGTCTACACAGCGGAGTAAGCACAAGTCGTGGTTGCGCTTGTATAAGATGTCGTTGCTGAGGAAGAATTTAGATGCAAATCTTCTCATGAACTTCTTATCATTAACAGATGCCCCTGCGGGATATTCCTGAGTCTCAAGATACCTCTTCACGTCATAGTACCAAGGTTTCTCTTCTGCGTCAAGCTCACAACAATATGCTGGTTCGTCGAACCTCTCAATGATGATCTGGGGAGCCTCGTTGTCCCATCTGACCTTGAACATAGACGACATAGTAGCTAATGCGTCTGCCAACTGATTCTCTTCTCGTGGAATATGATTGAAAGTGATCTCTTCAAAGTAGGGAATCAAACTCAGAACATGCTCTCGATACGGAATGAGATTCGGATGCTTCGTATCCCACTCGCCCTTAATCTGACTGATCACTAAAGCTGAGTCTCCATACACTTGTAAGAACTTGATTCTTAAGTCAATAGCTTTGATACCCATGATGCACGCCTACCGCCATGTTGTTGGTGCAATGAAACATAATCTGGCGGTGAAAGGCGATGTCCGCTGTAGGGATGTAATGATGGCGCCAATGCCATTGCCAAGTGCGTTGAGGCTCCATCAAAACCATAGTCCATCGGGATCCTTGTTCGTGTCCTTCGTCTGGCCTGGTTCTTCACAATCTGTAACTAGTAAAACATCTTCATGAAATTGAACGCATAGATCGATAGTCATCTACTTGATGAGCCAAATGATCGGCTACTACACTTCCTTTGATCGCTTTCGAGAAGTGTCTGGATGTCATATTCGGTCAAGATCATTTGCCATCTTGCTATTCTTCCGGAGAGCTGGTTTCTCAAAGATGTATTTTATCGGATCCATCTTGAAATCAATAAGGTAGTGTGAGTCAACATATACTCTTAGTCGTGAGCAGCCCAAGCCAAAGCGTTGCAAGTTTTCTTGAGTTGTGAGTATCTTGTTTCACAGTCGGTAAACTTTTTGCTAAGGTAGTATATTGCATGCTCTTTTCGACCAGACTCGTCATGTTGCCCCAACACACACCCCATTGAGTTCTCTAACACTGTCAAGTACATGATAAGAGGTCTTCCTTCAGCAGGTGGCATCAGGATAGGAGGATTCTGAAGGTACTCTTTGATCTTGTCAAAAGCGATCTGGCAATCGTCGTTCCATTCCACTACTTGATCTTTCTTTAGTAACTTGAAGATTGGCTCACAAGTAGCAGTTAAGTGTGAATGAATCTGGCAATGTAGTTCAATCGGCCCAAGAAACCTCTGACTTCCTTCTCGGTACGGGGAGCTGGAATCTCTTGAATAGCTTTAACCTTCGCAGGGTCAACCTCAATACCTTTACCACTGACAACAAACCCCAGGAGTTTTCCGGATCTGACTCCAAAGGTGCACTTGCTAGGATTCAGTCTCAATCTGTACTTCTTCAACTGTCAAACATTTTCGCAAATGATCAAGGTGTTCTTCCTCGATCTGCCGAGCTATCATGTCGTCCGAGACCTCTATCTCGTGATGAATCATGTCATGAAATAATGTCACCATAACGCGATAAGTGGCGCTGCGTTCTTCATCCGAACGACATAACCTTGTAGCGAAAGTGCCCCATGTAATAAAAGTAGTCTTCTCCATGTCTTCGGGAGCCATTTTGATCTGATTGTAACCGGAGAAACCATCCATGAAGGAGAAAACCTTATGCTGAGCGGTATTGTCAACCAGAACATCAATATGAGGAAGTGGGAAATCGTCTTTCGGACTCGCTTTGTTTAGATCTCTGTAATCCACACACATTCGTACTTTACCATCCTTCTTAGGCACGGGTACCACATTAGCAACCCACTGGGGATAGGAAGTAACGGCTAAGAAACAGCGTTGAACGCTTCATAACTTGGCTTTGATTTTCTCGACATCTCGGGACGCATCGACGAACTTTCTTTCACCGAGAAAACCTTCTTTTGTCGGCAATCGGTGTACCACGATATCAATGTCTAAACCGGCATGTCTTCGTATGACCAAGCAAAACCTCAATATAGTCTCGTAGCATCTGAACCAACCTTTCTTTAACACTTCTCAAGACCCGCTCCTATCTTGATCTCTTTTCATCTTCGCTAGTACCCAATTCACAACCTCAACTTGCTCTTCGTGTGGTCTGATAACTCGCTCTTCTTGTTGTAGCGATCCGCAAGTTCTCGGCACTTCACAATCTTCCTCACTTTCGTCTTGACTTGGTAGATCGGATTATCAAAGTCATATTTAGCACTAGCATAGCTATTATTGAGATTCGAGTGATTCGTTGTATCACGTGGGTGTGTGTAAGAAACACATAGCTTTTTGAAGGGGTGATAAAGTAAAGAAAGAAAACAAACAATTGAATGCAAAAGTCCAACGAATTTATTGAATGAAAATACGCAAACGACAGATAATAACCCTCGCAAACGAGCCATGATGCCCCGGGCAAGGCACTAGGCTTTCAAAGTTTATTGTTCAAAACATAAAGAAATACGAAAAGCAAAACAAAACAAGAGCAATTACTCCTGACTAAAGGAGATTGGTATGACGTCTTGATCTTCCAATTCCGAGCCCATGATCCGAGTTAGGAAGATCCACTTGCGATGTCGAAGCCGTTGTCGTCGTCTTCTATAGCATGGATTCCACTACGATGGAAAGGAAGTTGGCGGCACGTTCGGCGTATCATCTTGACCCTTGATGGTGAAGCCTAAACCGGTCTTGTCAAATTTGAAAGGGAGATCGGGTGTCCCAAATAGTACTACCTTCTTCAACAGACTTGAGCATCTTTCAATGAGGCCATCCTAGGCGGAACCTTAGCATCTTCGGGGGTGACGGAAGAGTCAACAGCATGACTCGGGTATTGTTTCAAAAGCTTGACAGGAGTCTCAAGAATTCACCCTCCATCTCGAGATAGCGGAATGAGATGATGACCATATATTCTTCTTCACCACATAACAACCTTCCCTTTCACCGGTATTTTAGTTTCGATGTAAGGTAGAGGTAATGCTTGCCCCATGTATCCAAGGGCGTCCAAGTAGGCAAGAGTAAGTGGACGGATGTCCATGACAAAGAAGGTGGAGTCAAAAGTGGGAACCGACTTTAGAGTGAGCTCTCAAGTCTGTTGCTTAGAACCATCAAAAGCTCTCACAATAATGTCACTGGTCTCAAACCAACCCTTCGACATCAAGCCGATCAAAAGATCTTGGAAGGATATTCGAGCGAACCGGTATCAACCAAAACATGAGATAATGTAATGCCCTTGCATTCAACAGAGATGTGCAAGGCTTTGTTATGTTTCTTTAGAGTCAAATCAACATCGAGAAGCCTAGGTCGTTGTTGGCAGCCGGGCTAGCAAACTTGAACGATCGGTGGTAGTGTCTTGCGGCACATGAGCATTCTTGAAACTTCACCAAGGCATTAGCATGAGCCTCGAGCACAAGAGCAAAGCGAGCATGGAAATCTTGGAGAGTCTGTCCTAACTGCTCCACAACATTGTAATCACTTTTCTTGATGATCTTGAATTTCCTCCATTTCTTGTTTGGAGGTGTCTTGATAACTTCCTTTGGTACTTGATTGAGCGAGGAGGCACCGGTTCTTTCCTCTAGCGGGATATTGATTGAGTAGTGGAATGCGGAGTCGCAGATGTCTTTTGGAGGAGAGATCTCTGGAGAGAATACCCTTCCGGTTCTGGTCACTTTACTAGATCCGGTGATGTTGTCAATGTCAGGAATGGTAGCTTCGATGGTTAGATCTTCAATGGTCAGAGGGTCTTGTTTGACGCCATGATAGTAAACATCAGCTCCATAATTCCAAGGGATAGCTTTGTCAGAGGAATATGGAATAGGTCTTGGAGAAGTAATGGTGAGAGGTGCCACTCTAGGCAGGATCGCAGAGGAAATCCTTATTGTGTTAACATCGGATAGTCTTGGAAATCGTCACCCCATCCGGTCGCCTTAACATCTTCAATAGGAATCTTGTAACTATCAGGGACAGTGTACTTCACCATGTAATCGTACTTTCCACTTGGCTGCCCCAAGGTGTCCCATAGATGGTCGTTTCATTCGCATTGTCAATTTTCAACTTAGACATTTCTTCACCACGCAGGTGGTTTCGAAATAGTATCTCACGGTTATCCATCATGCACGAACACGTCTTCTCAACCAAGCGCAACCATCAGCGGATGGGCACCAATGATTCTCCGGGCATCCTGGTTGACACCGGCTTGCAACAAATTCTTCTTAACAGTCATCAGAGGAATGGTCAAGTCATCTATGTTGAAAACATAAGTATCGTCACCAACAGCATTGGAACCCTTGTCATGGTTAGGCATAGGCGCATTGATCACATTCGGAGTCTCAACAGGAGGATCAAACTCAATCGCTTAGCTTCAATCATATCTTGAATCTTGTTCTTGAGCCCAACAATTGTCGATTGTCGTGCCAGGCTGTTGGAATGGTAAGCGCACTTAGCATTAGGATTGTACTTGAGAGGAAGTGTTGACATTCGAGGAGGATCTCTCAAGGTCACTCTGCGTTCAACATGTGTTGCAAGGCTTGCGACAATGGCATGTTGATCTTCGTAAAGCCTCCTTCGCGCGTGCGTGTTGTCTCGAGGTTGTCTTGATGTAGGATCGAGATCACAACTGCCCCCGCATTGAGCACGGTCGGTCTTGGCTCGGCTTTTCGACCATACATTAGCTTCTTTCTTAGCACCAAAGGATCTCTTCGCAGATTCAAGATGTCTCTACATGAATCTTCCCACTCTTGATACCCTTCAATCGCTGCTTTGTCAATATCACTTGGTGAATCCGGATGAAGAATTTCCAATCGATGATTGAAGAACGGGCTGTCGGTGTTCCATGAACATATCAACCAACTCCCTATTGGACAAGGGTGGTTGAACTCACTGCTAGATCTCTCCACTTCGAGCATACTCTTTGAACTCTCGTCACGACCCATAGACATGCTTTGTAGTTGCATGCGAGTGGGTGTCAATTCACATTGTACTCATCTCTCAGAAAGCATCACCAAATCACCCAAGTACGGATACGGTCATTCTCCGATAGTACCATTCCAACTAGGTTCGGACAAACTCTCTTGAAAATAGTGCATCCACAACTTTCATCATCGGTGTGGGGATTGATTTTGAACATAGGACTTCAAATGCACTTAGGGCAAGACATGCCATCATACTTGGCAAAAGTAGGAACTTTGAATTTGGGAGGAATCACAACACCGAGAACGAGACTCGATCATCAAATTCATCCGGACATCTTCGGTTTTCCACAGATTCGACGATCTTCAAGTTGTTTGTACTTGTCATCTTCATCAGAGTGTTGGCTATAATCAGAATGATCCTCTCCTCCTTTCTTTGGCTCACGCTGCTCACCTTCATCACCCTTGGTACTCCCCTCGGTATGGACACTTCCTTCAGAGAGCTCGATACGGCTGACCACCTTAGGACCTCCTTTGAAACGTCTACCCATGTTGAGGAGACCAACAACCTTCTTCTTCTTGTTGATGAGCTTCTTCAGATCTTCTTGGCCTTGGACCAAGTTGGTGAACATCTCTGGCCGAGCATTCGAGTGCGGAGATCTTTGACAGTCTGTTCAAGAGCCATTTCTGCTAAAATAAATAGCGAGCAAATGAGAAAACCAATCTCCAATGTACCTGTGATGCAATGTTATGCTATGATATGCGATGTTTATGCGAATGCAATGCAATGTTTTCAAGGACCTAAGAGATTTAAATTTGTTAAACAAGCAATGAGCAAACATTTATTAGTACTTCTTCTTATTCTTTTTCTTTCTTAAGTACAAGAGATAATTTGAAACAATAAAAGAAAACATAAACATCCTAAAGCTCTAAATCTCCCATGGGCGCTTCCTCTTGGTGCCGATGTAAGCGTTGATGTTTCGCTCCTCGTGAAGTAGCTTGGTCAACTCTAGCACTTTCTTCTCGCTTGCGTAACACTGAGCTTCAAAGGTATCCCTCTCTTCTTTAAGCTGAATCCAGGATCTCTTCAAGTCTTCAAAATCAGTAGGCATGTCAGGATGGAGAACAGCATAGGGTACGTCACCTATAGCAACAGGTTCCATAATTACTGGTAGAACAGGCGTGAATGGCATCATGAGGTTTTGAGCTCGAGCTCGCACCCATTTGAGGTAAGGTTCCCAAGGAATGGAGTTCGGGTGCCCCAAAGTCTTGGTATCAGTCTTCTTTACCATGCCCCAAGCATGTATAAACCTTCGTCGGTAATTCTGGAGATCGTGATTGTAGTCGAACACAACATCTTGGAGAAGCATATCATGCGGACCATCTCTTCGAGCAAAACCAAACTGACGTAGAGCTAAGGAAGGGTTATAAGTAATACCTCCCCTTATACCAAGGAGTGGTACATTAGGGAACTCTCCACAACGCTCAATGAAGGTGAAGTCCTTTTGAGAGAAAAGGCTCCAACGGATATCTGAATGAGAGAGTGACATCAATCTTTGAGACCATCTCAACCTTTGTTCATTTTTCAAAACTGATGGAGGAAGGTGCGAAATAAACCACCTTGAAAGTAACGGTATACAACACATGAGAGTTCCTTGTCTCTTAGTAGTACGAGTGTGGAGAGAATGTAGGATGTCTCCAAGTAAAGTAGGCACTGGATTGCGGGTAAGAAACAGTTTGATGGCGTTGACATCTATGAATTGATCCGAGTTAGGAAATAGAACCAAACCATAAATTAGCAAGGCCACAATGTCTTCAAATGCATGGAAACTCATAACTTTGAGGAATTCTCGGGCTTTCTTGATTAGGAACTTGGAAAGTAAACCCTTAACTCCACTTCTAGTTTCCCAATTGGCTTCAATATCTGAGCGCTTAAGATGTAAGGCAGATGCGATGTCTTCGTACTTAGGAACCTTTTCCAAACCGGTAAATGGTATTTGATCAAGAATAGGTACCCCAAGTAGCTTAGAGAACTCTTCTAAGGTAGGAACCAACTGATAATCTGGAAATGTAAAGCAATGGTGTTTCGGATCAAAGAACTGGAATAGGACATGCATCATATCTTCTTCAAAACCGGAGATAACCAAATCAAGCAGATAACCATGTCTTTTGATGAACTGAGCATGGTCGGGAATTTCTGAAACCAATTCTTTGAGTTGAGAAGGGATACCCATGAAGTTGATTCGGATAGTCTTTCTAGAAGCCATAATCCCTACAAAACAGAGCAAAGATAAATCCCTAGGAATCTCATATCATAGATCTATAATAGTAACCGGGTTCTAGGAATCTCATATCATAGATCTTTCTCGTAGGCGCTTATTTCAATACGACGGCCAAGTGGTCGATCGAAAATGTCCCAAAAGTCTAATCTCAATGAGCGTAGCATCGAGTATCAACCAACCTCGGTCTACACCAAAGCCGGCCATCTCACTACCTTCTAATGGCCAAGATGGGTCAATTAAGGTTCTAAAAGTTTAGTTAGCGCTTGATGACACCACGCAGAAGCCAAATACTATCTTCAACTTGGGAATGAAGAGTATCGGGACAACCAAAGTGTCACGCTAACGTAGCCATCATGTTGACCGTTTAGTTATACGTCTAGCGGTCGCGATGATTTAATGCCACTTACCTAAAAGGAAACCCGGATCCGGGTGTAGGATCCCCCAACAATATAGTACCCAAGCAACCCTTAAAGATAAAGCATACAAGTCAAACAAAAGCGATAAAAGTTATCTAGAAATCCCTAAGGCAATTCTCTCTTTTAAGGGCATTCCCCAGCAGAGTCGCCAGTTCTGTAATACGGTGAACTGACTTTGTAGGATTTTTTGTATCCAAATGTGCGGATAGCAAGAGTCGCCACCGACTTTTATTTTTATCCAATTAAGGGAAGGTAAAAGTAAAAGACCTTCGTTAGATTCGAGTTCGGGAGAATGGTTATGAAAAGGAAGGTATTAGCACCCTTTCCATCCGTAGTTATCTGGGCTCTTAGTTGCTCTAGATCACTTTTAAAATTGCTTTCGTGTGTTTGACAAAATGTTTTGAAAAGGCATTTCGCTTTGACTTTGTAATGACTCATGTAGGAGTGTATACAAGGTGTTCGGAAATGTTTTGTTTTGAAAAAAGAATTTGAATTTTGAAAAAGTGTGTGGTGTGAAAAGCATTTGATAGAGCAAGCAACTAAGAGACTTATTTACCCTAATTGGTCGTTTTGTTGTACTTCTACACTCCTTTAGAATAGCGCTAGCCATACCATTAGTTAGTAGGTAGCTCCATTCGTTGGATGTAAGCGGGACATTCGAAGGGACATCGGATGGTCATAGAAGGCAACTTGTAGGAAGTATCCTAGCACATTCGAAGGGACTATCATCATTTTTCGTAGGCGACAATCGAGGGTCAAGATCATGTATTCGGAGGCGACATCGTGGGTCTATGATCTTTGTATCGAAGGGACTATGATGATTTGTTTGAAGGCAACGGTGCTAGAATACCTCTACGTTCGAGGGACATGACCATTTGAATTCGAAAGGCAACGAGAGAAAATTACCCTAAGGGGTGCATGTGTGAGAGAAGTGTGTTGATTTCAGATATTTTATCTTGAAAATTAGTGGGCTATGTTCATTATTATCTTGCCATACACGCCTAATTACTAGCAGTTTATAGGTGCGGAAAGTAAAATGCGGAATGTAAAGATGCAGAAAGATAAATGTCCTACGCTATTACATGGCTTTGGGGCAGATACATAATTTAAACTTGCGGAAAATAAAAACCTAATTTAAACTATTACAACCCATGAGCAATTACATTAGCGGAAAAATAGAATAATAAAAGAAAAAACGTCCGAATCGGAGCAACCAGGATTCGAACTGGAGACCTTGTGTTCAAACTAAAAAAATGCCGAGCCAACACGATGTTTGGAAGCGGACGATTTGAAAATAACACGTCGCCCATGACTTCCTTCGCGCCATCCAGTCATCTTCAACCTTTTGAGTTTTTGAAAGATAGCGTCGGCTTTGGTTCGACGCTACAGACCCTGGCAAAATCAAAAATGCAGTATACATAATATAAATTATATCTAAGGCCATGGTTCGATTCCTTGAAGCATTCCGAATGCAACGGTCTAGGTCTCATGGTCCAATTTTTCCGTTTAAGGGAAACCCTAAATCGTGTTCAGAAACCCTAACAATGGTGTTATGCATTCCTGGCCATGGAAATTCGATTAAAGCACCCAGAAAGTTTGCAAATACATCACTGATCACAAAAACAAACACAAATCAAGTTAATAATGCATGAATGATGAAAATCGATTTTTGAAAATTCAAGAACAAACCAAATTCGGTTTTCACGATTCTTGATGATTTTTGGCAAAGTGAAGGTCTGAATCGACTCAGGAGATGTCAAGCAATGTGTTGGACACCTCAAAAACGATTGAAAACGGCTGGAAGTAGGGTTGCCACTTGCTTGTGCACCACGGTTTTTTCACTTTGAGAATAGGGTTTGTAGAGCAATTTTTTCGTTCTCTCTTGATAGGTATGCATCATGTATTTATACTAGATGGATTTGGGATTGAATTTGGAAAGAATCAATCAATATTCAATAGAAATCAAATTTGATATTTCCATGAAAATCAAATCTTCAAAGCTTGACCAATTTCAATCCAATCTTGCCTTTCTTGCTCCAATTTCGAATTTGCTGGCATTTGTGAGTTAATTGGACCTTAAGGAAAGAATAAAATCAATCTTTGCCATTAATTTCAATTTTATAATTTATTTTAAGATTTAATTTGCATTTAAATAAATAAATTACAAATTAAATAGAAAAATAAATAAAAAATTCGTGGCATTGGGCTTGGATATTCCTAATTGCATGAGGAACAAGTTAGGATGAAGAAAAAGTAGGCCCATTTGCAAAAGATTTGATTTTTTGAAGTATCTCTCTTTGTGCATTCTTCCAAAATTGCCCAACTTGTGAATGGTGTAACTTGCTCAATTTTCCACATTTTTTAGTGTTATTGGACTTTTTGGAAAGCTCTAAGAGTCCTCTAACCAATGTCTTTGGTCTCATCTCATTTGGAGTTACCATGCTCAATATATCTTCAAAACAAAAAGTTGACTTTTTGTTGACTTTGAAAATGACCTGTAATGTTTTGAGCTATACCTCTCAAATGAAGCATTTTTGGACATTCTTGTGAGACATGAAGTTGTAGAGAATTGAATTTCCTTCAAAACAAGAGGTGGTGGAAAAATTTAGAAGGTATGAGAAAGTTATGATCAGTCAAAGTTCGATTGACTTTTCATCTAGAAACCCTAATTTAGAAAGTTTGACTTTTGAGCAAATCTTGAGTTTTCTTGATGAATCATGATCAACCCTTGATCAAATGATGAATGTAACTTCAAAATGAGGATGTTGACCAAAAATCGAAGTTTTGACTATATGTTGACCACATTGACTTTTGTCCAATACACCGATTTTCAACCATCTGAGCAATTGTCTGAGGAAACTTGACTTGTGAAGCTTGAAACTTGACATGGAGAATCTTTGAAGCATATGAGGAGGCATGAAGGCAATTGGAGATGTTGGAAATCCATCTTGACTTGAGAGATACCAAACCCTAATTTGGGTTGATTGTCTAGGAGAGAGTTTGTCTGATCAACTCTTGAGGAATCCTTGAGTATGGATGTATGAAATCTCTTGAGTAGATGGAGGGCAAATTTTGGGGTATGACAGGGAGGCAACCCACGAGTTTTCAATTTAATGTTTTCCTTTTATTTTTTGAACTTGCCGAAAATAAAGATACGGATCGCTTGTCACGTCTCAACCATATCTAGGAGAAACATCTATAGACAATCATCTCGAAATAAGTCGGTGCCCACGAATATTCCCATGAATGTTGCTGTTGGTGGTGACACCGTTGATGAGTACGATAGGAGAAGAGATGTCTCTCCCGTCTATAACTTACCTCATCCTCATCATTTGCATGGTCATATTCCACCTGCACACACCACACTGTATTTTTCACACTTTTGCCGGTACTTCCTCCGAAAATGAGAAATATGATGAGCGGCTTCAGGAAAGAGAAGTTTTAGCAAATTCAGATATCTCGTAGTACAAAATGTCGGAGTAGAAGTGGTCAACAAAGACATGATTAACAAGGGAAGGATCAGAGCAAAAATTTGTCGTTATATCACGCGATGTCGTTCATTCAGGTTTAATTTTCCCTCTTTCCACCTTTCATCGAAACATTGAGGACAATGTTTGGTTTAAGTGTGGGGGAGGACTTTACTGCTTTCATCTGTCTCTTTTTAGTTTAATTTATTGCTTTATAGTTTATTCGATGTTTTTAGGGATTTATTTATTTTAAGTATTTTGTCGAGCCATTGCATGTGTTGTCGAGTCTCTATACGTGATTTTCAGTTGTTATTGAATTTCCCCAAAATTTTAAAATTTTAATCTCCAATCAAAAATTTTACTTTTGATGCATGGCACACACACACACACACACTCTAAAAGTATATGAATTGTCAAACTTTAGGTTGTGTTAGAGAGACCTGGAAAAGTTTCGATAAAATCGATACCGTTAGGACACACTAAACCCCCTTATTATGTGATATCAATTTGAGTACCTAATATGCCGAAACCTTAAGTTTGAGTTTTATATTAACCTCAAGTAGTTTATATAAGCAGTCGACACCGTCTTAATAATAAACTACGTAGAGAGCCGATGAATATAAGTGAATGGTCGTAATTTTTTTAATAAAAATGATGGCTTAATAGATGGAAAATAGGGAATGCGCTAATTAAGTTAGGTGACCCTCACTTGATCGCTTAATCTAATGGTTGCGGAACCTACAAAATATGTTATAACAACCCGTTGTAAGTCGGTTCAGTGGTATCTGGTGCTGAACTTGGTAGGGCGAACTACGGTTCGATCCCCCACAACTTGCAATTGGGTAAATAAAAGGGTTACCAACTTATGTACCAGAACCCCGTGCTTAAATGACCAGAATCACTAACCAGATACTCAACTATGTGCGTGCAAGGATAAAGGGCTTAATGTGATTGCGCTCGAATGAAAGTGGTTGAAATAAAGCAAAAGAAATAGGTTGAGTCATAATGGTATGATTTGAATTGGTTTGCATAAAGAGGGAGTCTTTGAACATTGTGTCGTTACGGTATCCTTGGTGTTGACGATTAGCGCCCATTGATATAACATTAGCCTAGCATCCACGTATGACTAGGAGTTATGTCATGCCTTTGTTTCAAAAACCACGCTTAATCATTTTCTTTTACCGTGTTGGTTGATTGCTTGAGAACAAGCAATGGTTTAAGTGTGGGGGTATTTGATAACACGAAAATGTATCGTATATTTGGCTTAATTTACATAGATTATATCTTTATTTTATCTTAATTATGTTTCTTTATATTCGTATTATACCTATATTTTCTATGTTTTCAGGAATTTGATGTTTACAAGACATGTGTGAAGAAAGTCGAGAAAAGTCTGGAAAATCGTACTTAAAATCCACAAAAGAAGAGCAATTATGCAATTGTGGGGTGTATGGAAAAATATGGATGCATCACAAGTAAAAAGGCTTTGGAAAATAAATAAATAATTTTAAGCATCAAAAGCCTAGCCCAACGCGCCTTCACCAGCCCAGCAAGGTGTAACGGTCATCACAACCCCCTCAGCCAACCTGTAACGGTCTTACGCGTTATAGGACAAAATTCCCTCAACAAGCAAAGGTTTAACGACCGTTACACCCTCTCCACAAGCCCATAACGATAGTCACAGGCCCATAATGATCGTCACGCCTTAAAAAGTTTTGCTTCCTCACGAAGCAAGGGTGACGACCGTCACAGCTTCTCCAACAGACCGTAGCGATCACTACAGAGGCGTTTTCGGAGGAGAAATTCTCTCAACGCCCTACTTTCTCAGCGAGCCTCACATCTATAAATAGGGTTGCCATTCCCCATTTTCATCAAGCCTCCCTCATGGCCTCTCTCTTACTCTCTCGTCCATTTTTCCATCACTTTTCGTTCATGGCTTTTTCTTAGAATGTAAAAGTAATAGTTCTCCACATCGGGGGGACTATTACCAGGTTAGTTTTAAGATTTATTTTTATCGTTTAATTTATGTATCAGATATAATTTTGTTGGTGTATTTCAATTCAAGTTTTCTTTATTTCCATTTTCTGCATTTACAGGTTCTTCACTTTACCGCTTTATTACTATCATTGTTATTCTCATTATCGCATTCTATAATTATTTAAGCATGTTGCCATTAATTATATTTATTATGTTTATGTCATTTTCATTTGATTCCATGTTTAGCTAAATAGTTTAGGGTCTGGTATATGAGGACCGCCGTTACCGATGGGACTCGGTAGAAAATAATAGGTGTGAATTTATGATTAGAATTCTGTTTTGGTTTTAGTTTCCAAATCTAACTTAGATAGCTTTGTCACGAGAGTGAGAGGTTATTTAACACGGTTTTGTCATGAGAGTGAGAAATCAATTAAGGTTAGATCCGACACTACGAGAGCGTGGGGATCGAAGCGGATAATGGAAATTAGGCAACAAATCTAAATACAGCGAGAGCGCTTTAGATGCGTTTAGGATATTATTGGCTTACAAAATATATTTCTTATTTACCGGGCGAGCGGGAGCAAAATCTTGGGATTAGGAAGTATGGAATTTGTTAATACCGAGAGAGTGTGAGGCGGAGTCTTTAAGTTAGTATATTCTACGGAACTAAGTTCTAGTTGTAATTAGTACCCGTTTTCTATAAGTCTTTCAGGAACGCGGAAATCATATCCCGACCTCGTTTTAGTATTATTTCCTAAGTTCATTTATTTTAGTTTTAGTTCTTAGTTTTCCCCAAAATCCAATTATTCATTAGCCTCAGCTTTACAAAGTAACGATAGGTTACAGTAGGTTGACATTGGTCTCTGTGGTTCGACAATCTTTTATATTACTTTGATATTTTCGTGCATTTGCGGAATTTACCCATTAGAATATTTGACTTGACATCTGTCCATGTAACAAAATTACGAATCTTGACCAAATAAAATAAAATCTTTACTTGATATAAATCACAATTCCAACTTCTCAAGTAAACCATTTAGAATAAATCTCTTATAGAAACTGAACCACACTTTAAATCATCTTAATGGAGAATGACGTTTTTACCATTAAGTGCAAATTCAAAATAAACTCTTCATAGAATGAATCTTCAATCAATATATTTTCATATTCAATATCAGCACGATCTTGAATAAACTAAATATGAAATAAACATTCCTTCAAGAAATATTTAAATAAACCTTTTCTCAAATACAATTAAAAAAAATCTTCTTATTTGAACCAACTGAATTGAATTAGCAAACTTCATAGAAACAAACACAACCATGCTTATATTTACTCATGAAATCTAGCTAACAGTATGAGGTCAGATGTTGCATCTCATGTTGTAACATCTTGTCCCACATGTAACATCTTCATCAAAAGGAAATTTTGTACTATCTATAATGTTTTACCTAATACAACCAATCAAAAGGAACAACAATAGTGCTGAAAGGATTTCTAATGTAAATACCAATAGAAATTGAGTAAAAGTGCTTAAATTAACAAAAGCAATTAAGTAAGTAAAAAACAAGAAAGAATTTGAAACATTTGATTTAAAATGGAACACGGTTTCGTACATTTCTCTCAAACTCGTTATCTATGTAAATCAGATGTATGAGTTCTAAAGAGAAAAAATGAACCCCGGCCCCTTACTACAGAGTCAAAATTAATTTATATACTATATGCACTATCAACTATCGACAATATCTAACTCTTCAAATTCTGACACGTATACTACTACATGGGCTTACGTATTCTGATTTGTTTC
Source organism: Vicia sativa (assembly GCA_021764765.1). Classification (NCBI taxonomy): domain Eukaryota; kingdom Viridiplantae; phylum Streptophyta; class Magnoliopsida; order Fabales; family Fabaceae; genus Vicia; species Vicia sativa. Next base: position 74,522,113 of record CM038795.1, read on the forward strand.
CATGTATCCTCGATACTTGAATCACTTCAAACCGACATTGTTGTCGAAAATGTCTTTTAGTCATCCAATCACATCTATCAAAAAGGTTAACATATCGAGCTTATGACTTGATGTCGAAACTATGACATGGTTATCTACACTTATAATTTTTATATATCTTATATAACACATTCATATCGAAATTCTAAACTAAAAATCTCAGGCTAACACTACCGCACATGTTCCAAAACTTATTACATTAAACTATATTTAAATAAAATTACCTCATAAAATATTTGTCACGGTTAAATCTATTGGCGCAACAACCAAGAGGGTCGAGCGACGAGCATTCTACCTTGTGCGGTTTTCCTTTGAGCAACACATCTTTGTGAAAGATACACTACATATTCACCCAAAATCTTAAGGTGATAGGTAAGTGGATTCTCCTACTTATAAATGCTCAAGTCACCACATTCCTATTCAATGTGGGACTATTTCCCCACACTACTTATACTTGTAATTATATTTTAATACTATCTCTACAATGTGAGTCTACCATAATGCTCCCCCTAAAGTGGAAGCTCTTTCTTCCACATACATGTGTATAGTCGTTGCCATATATTTTTCAACTAGACACTCTTACCCACATGCAGGACACTTACCCACGACCAAGTGGAGTCATTTTTTATACAAGACTTTTCGACTGAACACTCTTACCCACATACAAGACACTTACCCACAATCATATGGAGTCATTTTAAATACAAGTGATCCAGATTGTTTCTCGAAACCAAAGTCTTTTGATACCATTTGTTTTAATTCTTCGATTCAAGGGTTGGTAGGTTTGTGAAGACTCTATCATTGGAGATGGTAGTCATGTTTGCAATAGCAGATTATGGATCAAAACCAGACTCTGACACAATTTATTGAAGCAACAATCAAGGGGTCGAGCGAGAAACATTCTACTTTGTGGGACTTTCCTTTGCACAAAAAAACTTTGTGAGAGACACACCACATATTCATCAAAAATCTTAAGATAATAGGTTAGTGGATTCTCCTATTCATAAATGTTCAAATCACTATATTTCTATCTAATTTTAGACAATTTCTCCACACTACTAACATTTGTAATTCTTTATCGACAAAATCGTGGTTGAAGATGACATCTAATTATTTTGTCTTGATTAAACTTAATATAACCTAAATATGACCTAAAAAAAACTTGAGACATGCCTAAATACAAAACATCCTAACATGAGCAAGGCACATTGTTTCCATAGTTACGGAAATAAAGGTCATGAAGCAAAATATCTATCTTTTTTTATATATTTGTAATTAAAACAAATAACATAAAAAACAAACATTTTCTATTTATTTTAAAAATTATTTAAATATGATGAAATTCACATAAAAACAACATGTAAAGTTTGTAGTTAAAGATAAAAACAGATAGCTAAAACAAAAAATGTTTTATGATGCTAATAGACTATGTCAACTTTTGTGAATTGTGATATATTCATATGCTGCCATTGTTTTTGCTTTCTCCTCACGGTTAGTTGGTTAGTGATAAATAATTGATATAAACTTTCTCTCCTTACCTGGAAAGTGGCGTAGCACTAGTTGCATATTCTGGAATATTAAAAAGTCCCTACAGACAGCATCATAAGGGCTATGTTTTTCTTTTCTTCCTTTTTGCAATATGCTTTTGAATTTTGATTTCCTCTTTTTCCTTTCTTTTTCTGGTAGGGTATGGGAAAGAGATTCTACATGAGACCCTTTCGGTTGTCTTCATGCTCTAATTTTGTCAAACTGATTTTAGAATAAGTAACTTTTATTGAGGCAGAAACAAACAAGAACATGACGATAGATGAAAATAACCCATGAAAAACAACATGGTAGCATCATTAAAAGTTTCCTTATATTGTCGTTTTTAATAATTGCTGTTATATTAACCGTGGACTAGAACATATATACCTGTATGGACTATGGATGAATGAACAATGAAAAAGTAAATAAAAAGTTGGTTAGGGAAAAGATGATCAATACCTCCAAAGGAGACAATGCATGCCATTAATTTATTCAATTTTAGAGAAATCAAAGTTATAATCAATGCTTTTAGACATGAGGTTGAAATATCACCAGCTAATTAAGCTAGGGGCCAAAATGATTATATGGTTTTGTATTTTTATTATAATTTTCATTCGTCTTTTGTTTGGTTGTCTGAAAGCGCAATTTGCATAAGAAAAGATGGACAAGATCCCCATCGTATATTTTTAAGTTTTTTAACTTATATGTTCAGTCCAAGAAATAAGAAACTTATATGTCTTCCAATAATATAGCAAGTGTGAGTAAGTGAGGAAATAGTCTCACATTGGATAAGAATGTGGAGACTTAAGCATATATAAGTGGGAGAACTCACTCACCTATCACCTTAAAGTTTTAGGTAGACAAATAGTGTCTCTCACAAGGGTGCTTGTTCTTCAAATTTATATCAATGCTCCTACTATTAACTCCCTCTAACATGGTATCACCCAAGAGTGGTGTTCCGTTGCAAGGTGTCAACGGCTGTACAAGTGAGAGAGAATTGTGGAATCACACTTGAGGGGGAGTGCTGGAATATATAGCAAGTGTGAGTAAGTGGGGAAATAGTCTCACATTGGGTAGGAATGTGGAGACTTAAGCACATATAAGTGGGAGAACTCACTCACCTTGGTGTGTCTCTCACAAGGGTGTTTGTTCCTCAACTTTATATCAATGTTCCTACTATTAACTCCCTATAACATGGTATCAGAGCTTGGTTCGGGAAAGGGACTGACTTAGTATCGACTGTTGCAAGGTGTCAACGACGGTAAAAGTTGGAGGAGCATTGTGGACTCACACTTGAGGGAAAATATTGGAATAATATAGCAAGTGTGACTAAATGAGGAAATAGTCCCACATTGGATAGGAATGTGGAGACTTAAGCATATATAAGTGGGAGAACTCACTCACCTTGGTGTGTCTCTCACAAGGGTGTTTGTTCCTCAACTTTATATCAATGCTCTTACTATTAACTCCCTCTAACATGGTATCAGAGTTTGGTTCAGAAAAGGGACCGACTTAGTATCGACCGTTGCAAGATGTCAACGACGATAAAAGTGGGAGGAGCATTGTGGAATCACTAGTATGACGGATCTTAGAGATTACCAGGAATCAATGTGCCTCTGAACACACAACCTCCTTCCTTCATTATTCCATCCACCAATATTTTTGCCAGAGGGACGCACGGTCACAAACAGAATTGTATGTCACCACCGGAATAGTATAATCACCATCAGAATAAGTAGTCCTCATTTGAACATGGTGCAAGTGCATCATTGTGCATCGTGCAATGATCATGGGTTTACTACTTCCATGACATTGCGTAAACTATTGTGCTATTTCAGATCTGGTTGAAGAAAACAAATATCACGCACAATGATAAAAGTGGGAGGAGCATTGTGGAATCACTAGTATGACGGATCTTAGAGATTACCAGGAATCAATGTGCCTCTGAACACACAACCTCCTTCCTTCATTATTCCATCCACAAATATTTTTGCCAGAGGGACGCACGGTCACAAACAGAATTGAATGTCACCACCGGAATAATATAATCACCATCAGAATAAGTAGTCCTTATTTGAACATGGTGCAAGTGCATCATTGTGCATCGTGCAATGATCATGGGTTTACTACTTCCATGATATTGCGTAAACTATTGTGCTATTTCAGATCTGGTTGAAGAAAACAGATATCACGCACAGAGTAACAGCTAGAAAATACCACTGAATAGAACCATAGCCACCAACAGAAAATACCAAGTCACCATCAGTATCAAGTCACCAATAGTCACCAGCGTTACCTGTAATAATCAGGATGATCCTGCCCCACACACGGGTAAGACTAAGGCTTGGGTAAGGTCAAAGTAACTCAGGTTCGGGTTCGCCTAGGGATACTACCATCGTAACACTCTAGTCATGTTCCACTCTAGTCCTAGGTGTCCTATATGTCTGGACCGGGGTATGGGGTCTTTTACCTCTTGTAACTCTCACCCACCATAGAAACAGATCACAGCATAACAATCTAGCCAATGTTTGAAAGCAGTAAAACATCACATAGAATGCAACGCAAACATACAAAGGATGGTGTGATAAAGCGAGTAAATAGATAAACACCCAATAGATATGAAAATGAAAGTTAGGATCAACTCCTAGATGAACCAACAATAGGTCAATATTCCCCAGAGGAGTCGCCAACTGAAATCACCCGACTGAACTTTCGACTGATAGGGTATATCAATGGAGTCACCATCGAACATCTTTTATCTCGCAAAGGAGAAAGGAAAACATCGAGTAAACCTGAGAGAGAAGAAACCACGGTCTCACGACCGAGAGATCTAGGTAAGGGATTTTGTTACGCGATGGGAAGGGATTAGCACCCCACACGCCCATAGTACTCTACGGTATCCACTTATATTTTCTAGCTAAGAGGTGTGTTTATATCTATCTATGCTTAATCGCTACAATGCATGCAAAATGAAAGGGAAATAAAGAAACCACGGGGAAAAGAAGGAATTTTTTACAAGTTGTGCTCGATCGAGCCTCGTGACAAGATGCCTACGTATTCCCTCGTGCAATGGAAAAGTCGGAGCATCGTAGTTCGGCTCACTTGTTTTGGTGGGTTTTGTGTTTTTTACTTATGAAAGGTTTTAAACACAAAAGAAAATGCGCCCGTAGGTGTTGTACCCCAAAATTTACCATATTCTCTTCCGTATTTCTGGCTTATAATTCGATTGCATAAACATACATGTAGTCGCATGCATAGAATTCATCATGAGGTTACCAGGCTTAAGGTATCCTGAATGGCAACCAAAAAAAGAGTTCACTCGCCTTTTTCTCAATAAAGCGGATTTCAGGTTTTCGGTGCGTTTCGGGTGCTCCCGAAAGCGTATCTCTCACCTCCTTGGGTATTTTCTGTTGATTTTTGACAAACAGCTCCCTCTCATTATTTCCTACAATTTTTATTTGAAGGCTGAGAGCAGCTTTTGTGAGGAAGGTCCTCAAAGAAACGGTTTCCCCAGTGGATCACGCTGAATTTTAGTGCTGAACCGTGCGTTTTGGCTCACTAAAAAGTCTTTATCTCCTAGCTGGAAACTCGGAATTGAGCGGGACCGATTTCTAAAATTCCGTATCGAAATCCTATACAAATTTCATTTGCAATTTGGGAGCTGGTTCTTCACCGATCAGTACCATAATTTTGTTCTTCAAAGATGATTTTTAAGCTGAGCTGAGCAATTTTCATCTGATACACGAGCTTCGGAAAATCATATCTCACTCAATTTTCATCGAAACGATATGGGGCTGGTGCCAAAAGTTCACAAATTGCGTTAGCTTCGATTGTCTCAGAGATACTCATTTGCAAAATTTGATCAGAGGATCCTCGTTCGAGGCATTTTCTCCAAAGAGCGCAAATAAAATTCTGCATGTGTCAGTGGTCCAAAATGGGTGCTGAAACTTCAAAATTTCTTATTTCCTTTTCCGTTCACGGGATCAAGTCGGGATTTCAATTCACGCAAGCAAAATCGAATTTCGTATACTTTTCGTTCACGCTCCGACTCCAAATTCCATACGAATTTGGCTGTTTTGGGTTAATTACGAAAATTATTTGGATGATTATGATTTAGGCTTGATTATGGTTCTTAGGCCCAACTCCTAGAAACTATAAATACATTTTTTCTTCACAAATCAAGGGGGGTCCACATTTTTGCTTAATTCTCATTACCAATCACACTCAAATTCTCTCAACACACAAAAGCAAAAAATTGAGAGAAAGTTTAAATTGCAACTTTCCCTCCAAGCAACCACCACAGGCCACCACCGGACCTCCGTCCAACACCTGCTTCAGCCACAGACTGCGCTAAGCGTGCTGCCCGCGCTAAGCGCACCCTATAATTTCTGATTTTCTTCTTTGCAACACCTCTCTATCCAATTTATATCATCCTCTCCTCCTTCTGCACGTGTTTGACATGGAAGGAACGACTTCATCTTGATTTTCTCTCCATTTGCAAGATTCAAGGATTTCTCCTCAATCTTCTTCAATCTTCCATTGAAGACTTCAAGTTTTCTTCAAGAATTTAAGGCTGATTCTGAAGATTATCATCAATTCGTCACTGATTTGGTATTTTCTTTGAAGAGCACAAGGAATTCCTCTTCAATTTGATTCAAACTTCAAGTTCAAGTAAGTGTTAGATTCATATAAGCACTTATTTTAAGCTGTTTTTGACTTTCAGGTTTTCTTTAAATTGAACACTGAAATTACATGCAAATTCAATGTAGATTCTAGGTCTTGAACTTGTCCTCTTGAATTCTTTGATTTGAATTGGATTTTGCCGCCTTATTTGTGTCGGAGTGAGGATTTTTGTACATAACATGTGTATATCCTTATCCATTTGCGTTTCCCCTGCACATAAGCCATAAATTCACACATCTTGTATCATCTAGCACATGCTCATGCATTAGTGAGCATTTAGTTTGATTTGTTTGCATTAATTCATGGTGATTTGAGGCATAGGTTGCATTCGACATGTAGTCATTCAAGCCTTTCGATCATTAGGCACCGCATGCATTGTACATAAATCCACTGCATATGCATTCCAAGTGTTTGTGCTAATGCGTGACCTAGAGTTGAAGGAAAACTTTTAGGTATAGCGACTAGCTTGCATTGCCTTATACATGAACATTAGAATTGTGAATCTCACTTGCATTCTTGGCATGTTCATGCATCCACTACCTTGCACATAAACATTAGGATTGTTATTGTAACTCGCATCCTTGGCATGTTCATACATTGCTTTCACACATGAGCATTAGGATTATCGTCGTGACTCACATCCTTGGCATGTTTACACATCCTTTATCATGCATCAATGAACATTGGTTTATCGTTCGATTCGCATTTCTTGCATGTTCATGCATCAATGAACATTGATTTTATCGTTCGATTTGCATTCCTTGCATGTTCATGCATCAATGAACATTGGTTTTATCATTCGATTCGCATTTCTTGCATGTTCATGCATCAATGAACATTGGTTTTATCGTTCGATTCGCATTCCTTGCATGTTCATGCATCAATGAACATTGGTTTTATCGTTCGATTTGCATTCCTCGCATGTTCATGCATCTATGAACATTGGTTTTATCGTTCGATTTGCATTCCTTGCATGTTCATTTGATTTTCACTTGCTATGGGACTGTGGCCTAACAGTATGGGTTGAATTTTGGCACGAGAACATCATAAATAGGTGGTCCAGGCCGAAAATAGCATTTTTGCAGGTTGCAGGTCGCGCTTAGCGCCACCAGGAGCACACTAAGCGCCAAACATTCTGACTTTTTGTTTTGTAGGTCGCGCTTAGCGCGGTCCAGAGCACGCTAAGCGCGTTGGCCTCTATTTGGGCCGCGCTTAGCGCGATATACCAGGCTTAGCGTAGTCTGCTGGTGTATTTTCTCTATTTTTCTCGATTCTAACAACAAACATTAGACACTCTAGCCATGCCTAGCTGCTGTTTGTGCTCTGTTTCATGCAGGGGCTTATGTTGCATATACATACGACACATTTCTCCAATGTTTGCGCACATACGTACGCATTCTTTTACTTGCTTCTTGGGTCTAACTCCCTTCTTGCAAGTGTTACTTGAGCTTGTACACCCACGTGTACACCCCTCCTATCTTGTTTTGCTCGCTCTAATCTCGTTCTTGAAGGCATTATTACTTCAGATGCGTATCGACACGTATTTCGCTTATTTTGATGCTTTGAACAATTCTCACCGGTTTACTCTTATTGCATGGCTGCAGTACTTGAAGTTTTCCAGATTATTTCTATAGCTTGCTGTGCTCTTCGGATTCTATATCCATTCGGTAGTTTCTGCATCATTTACCGCATTCTCTTACAGCTTTCCTAGATATCATGAGAAGTAGGGCTTTACAGCTTTCTTTTGCCATGAGAAGTAGGAATAGAGATGCATGATGGGGCTTTCGTAGTTGGAGCATGTTCAGGAACCCCTCTGGTTTATTTAAAGACCCGTTTAGGGCAATTCTACTTGTGGATTGTGCTTGTTTGCTTGTTTTAGGAGCTTGGTTAGGATAGATTCTTGAGCCTAGACATTAGGGTCCACATCCTTTGCATGTCAACATAGGTAGAGATTCTCTTGCATCCTAAACCATAGGTCCCACCTTGTTTTGCTAAGTTTCTTTTGCATTTTGCATGTAATAAAACTAAAACTCGCTTTTCCTTTCCCTTTGAAAACAAAACACATAATAATGGTTTGAACTCCTTTCTCAAGGTAAAAACAACCAACCAACACAAGCTCTTTTCGCCTTTGCGCGCTTTTCTTTTGTGTTTAAAACCTTTTCATATTGCACGCGGGAATACGTAGGCATCTTGTCACGGGGATCGATCGAGCAAACTTTGTAAATACTTCCTTCTTTTCCCTGTGGTTTCTTATTTTCTCCTTTCTTTTGCATTGCATGACAGCGATTAAGCATATATAGACATAACACACCCTTTAGCTAGAAATAGAAAGTGGATACCGTAGAGTACTTCGGGCGTGTGGGGTGATAATCCCTTCCCCTCGCGTAACTAACTCCCTTACCTAGATTCTCTTGATCTCTCGGTCATAGGACCGTGATTTCTCCCTGCAGGTTTACTCGATGTTTTCCTTTCTCCGTCGTGAGATAAAAGACATTCGATGGCGACTCTATTTGATACCAGTTATCATTCGGAGGTTCAGCCGGGTGATTTCAGTAGGCAAAAAGAGTTTGTCTTGGTTGGTTGCTTTTACCTTTGTGAAAGAAGTTCAAACCATTATTAATTTTTTTTGTTTTCAAAAGAAAAAGAAAGCAAGTTTTAGTTTTAATTACATGCAAGGATGCAAAATAAACAAGCAAAACAAAAGGGAGACTAGCTAGTACTAACCCTACTATTGTCATGCAAAGATTGGACCTATGGTTGAGGATGGGGGAATCTCTACTTATATTGACATGTCAAGGATGTATATCCTAATGTCTAGGCTCGAGAGCTATCCTAACCGAGCGGTCCTGAGGGAAAGCTATCCTATGTCTGTCTTGGTATTGAAACCAAGGGATGCAGAGGGATGAAGCAATCAAGTGCTTTGGCAGAAGCACACAAGCAATGCAATACACAAACAAATATCATAGAAGCGCGGGAAAAGGAGGATGTCCCATAGCCTACAACAGCAAGTCAAGGGCCGAAACCAACTAGGAACCAACGCATTTTGATTCCCATGAGTGGTATCACCGAATGATATGAATTGTCAAGTGTGAAGAGCAAGTGATGTTAGTTCAGCAGTAAATGCGAACCCCATAAAAGCGTGGAGAGTCAGGATAGGGGACTCTTGCCACTTTATTATTATTGACTCGACAAAGGAAGTAATACAATTCGCGTGTGCTGAGCTGACACCGACTAGAACTGTGTGGGGGTCAATTGTTGACCCTTTCCGTGTGCCTATCATATCATCATGACTCGATAGCAGGAAATGTAAAAAGCAGGACTTTGCTTGGTGGTACCATGTCGGGTTGCCTAACCACTCTGACCTATGCAAGCACAAAATGTAAACACTTACTGAGAATGGCCTCCCTATGCACGAATGAGGACTTTAAACATAACCAAACACAAGTAGCACACAAAAGAGCCCTAAATGGGTCTTTAAATAAACCAGAGGGGTTCCTGAACATGATCCAACTACGGAAGTCCCATCATACATCTCTATTCCTACTTCTCATGGAAAAGGAAAAGATGTAAAGCCCTACTTCTCATGATATCTAGGAAAGTCGTAAGAGAATGCGATAAAACAGTGTAGAAACTAACAAACGGATATCAAATCCGAAGAGCACTGCGAGCTAAAGAATATAATTCGAAAAACTTCAAGTAATGCAGCCACGCAATAAGAGTAAATCGGTGAGAAACGCTCAAGGTATCAAAAACAAGCGGAATACGCGTTCATACGCTTCCGAAGTAATAACACCTATAAGGGAGGAGAAATCCCAACAAAAAAATAATAGAATATGCGCGCATGTGGCCACGCCAAAGAACATGTGTATACATATTCCAATCAAGTGTACCTGCAAGAAAACCATGCAAACATACAATAGAATGTACGCATGTGCGCACAAGCCAATGGACATGTGTATACATATTCCAATCAAGTGTACCTGCAAGAAAACCACGCAAGAAGACCATAGAATATACGCATATACGCACAAGCCAAGGAACATATGTATACACATTCCAATCACGTGTACCTGCAAGAACGGAATTAGACTGAAAAAAGCAGACAAAAAGAATGCACATGTGGGTGTATAAAAGCAAATAGAATGTATACGTGGGTATACAAGCGCAAAACACCTGCAAGCAAATAGAATGTATACGTGGGTATACAAGCGCAAAACACCTGCAAGAAGGGAGTTAGACCCAAAAACCAAGCAAATAGAATGTATATGTGGGTATACAAGCATAAAACACCTGCAAGAAGGGAGTTAGACCCAAAAGGCAAGCAAATAGAATGTATATGTGGGTATACAAGCACAAAACACCTGTAAGAAGGGAGTTATACCTAAAAAACAAGCAAATAAAATGTATACATGGGTATACAAGCGTAAAACATCTGCAAGAAGGGAGTTAGCCCAAAAAGTAAGCAAATAGAATGTATATGTGGGTATACAAGCGCAAAACACCTGCAAGAAGGGAGTTAGACCCAAAAAGCAAGCAAATAGAATGTATACGTGGGTATACAAGCGCAAAACACCTGCAAGAAGGGAGTTAGACCCAAAAAGCAAGCAAATATAATGAATACGTGGGTGTACAAGCATAAAACACCTGCTGCAAGAAGGGAGTTAGACCCAAAAAAATAAGCAAATAGAATGTATACGTGGGTATACAAGCGTAAAACACCTGCAAGAAGGGAGTTAGACCCAAAAGCAAGAAAATAGAATGTATATATGGGTATACAAGCGTAAAACACCTATAAAAAGGGAGTAAAACCCAAGAAACAGATAATAGGATGTACACGTATGTGTACAAACGCAAAACACCTGCAAGAGTGGAGTTAGACCGAAAAAGTAGACAAATAGAATGCACACGTGTGTGTGCAAACGCAAAGCACCTGTAAAAAGGGAGTAAAACCCAAGAAACGGATAATAGGATGTACATGTATGTGTGTGAAATCAAGATACATGTATACGTATCCAAATCTAGTGTATAATGCTCAATGTAACTCGCATAATCAACAAACATGTCAAAAAATAGCAAGGAAAACATAGGTAAGCAAGAGGGAAATAAAGCTCGGAGATAACATGGCATTTGAGCAAAGAAAAATCAAAAAATGAGGAAATTTGGTAGTTTGCGTCGACTCAACTAGGTCTTGCATCGACTCAGAAAATATGTGCGTCGACTCAAGGGTCGGCACATAACTTCCAGCAAGTGGCCAAAAACAGAAACTGGGAGTTTGCGTCGACTACAAGAGACTTTGCGTCGACTCATCAGATCTGTGCATCGACTCAAGGGTCGACACATAACTTCCACCACTCAGCAAACATGCAATTTTTTTAGAAACTTCGAAAAAAAACTTTTGCATCAAGCATGCGTTTCGCGTATCGTTCGAACCGTTGGAAAGCTTGAAAATAGTAGAATGCTCATGGAACGATACAAGAAACACATCGACGAGTGATCATGTGAAAAATTCTCCTCGAAAGTGATGTATCGACGTGTGAGTTTTGCCATACGTTTTTAAGGCCTCGACATGTTTTGTAAGCAAATTTTTGCCGAATAAAAGGCGAAACTCACGTCGATTTCACAATCATACTAACAAGGAGCATTTGTGCATACAAAGATTGAAACAAAATTGTGCATTGTATCGAAACTTGTCGGCTTAAGCATTTTCGCAAACACCTAGAATGCGTATATTTACACATGGTTTAGAGCATGGATCAAGGTTTGGACCTAAATCTAATCACATTCAATTCAATATTTCGAATCAACAAATTGATAAGATCAACAATTATCCTCTTGAATAAGAACTTTTCTCATGAAAATTAGTTAATCAATAAGTGCTTATTTTATCCAATTCCAGATTTCATCATGATGATCACATCAAATCAAAATTTCTCAACCTAATCCATGATCTCTATGAAATTCCTCAACTAAAACCTTGATTAATTTTCAATTCCACAAAAGTGCTTATTTCAAGAATCAATTATGCAAAAGTGCTTAAATTTAGAGATCTTACCGTCAAAACGAAGAGGAGAACGAGAAGAAGAAATCGCCGATGTCGAATTGAAGATCGGAGATGAGATAATAAGAGAGAGAGAGAGAGAGAGAGAGAGAGAGAGAGAGAGAGGCGCGAGTATTGAGAGAGGAAGAGGAAAACTTCACTTCGACACCTTCAATGTTCTTCAATGTTCTTGAGGAAACTTGATGAAAAAGTTTGCTTTGATCTTTGTGAGTTGAGAGAAAATAGAAAAGTGTGTTTGTAGTAAAATTTTGCAAATGATTTTGTCCCCCTAATTTTTGAGTGGTAGAATATATTTGTAGCCTGAAAATTTGGGCCTTAGAGTGCCTTGGGTCCACAATTAAGCCCAAATCGCGATTATCCGAATTAAATTCGTGTACAGTCAGCTAAATCTGTCAAGAATTTGAAGTCAGACTCTAAACGAAAAATGTCCGGAACATGATTTTACTTGAATGAGTCAAACTTCTAATGCAATCGGGTGAACGGTCCAGGAGATATGGATTTTTTGAAGTTTCAGCATAGTTTTTAGGTGACTGACACATGCAGAATTTTCAATGCGCTCTTCGGAGAAAAATCCTCGAACAAGGGTTTTCTGATCAAAATTTGCAAGTTAGTGTTTCAGAGACAATCGAATATAACGAAATTTCTGTACTTTTCGCATTGGTCTCATCTTGTTGCAATCAAAATCGAGTGAGATATGATTTTTCGAAGTTCACGTATCAGATGAAAATTGATCGGTTCAACTCGAAAATGACTCCGAAGAATAAAAAACTGCTCTTAAATGGTAATGAATTTGTTTTGGAGTTGCAAATGAATGTTGTAGAGGATTTCGATACAAAATTTTAGATACCGACCCCGCTTAGTTTTGAGTATCCAGCTGGGAGTTACGAATGTTTCAATGCACTGAGCGCACGGAACAACACTAAAATTCAGTTTAGATCACTTGAGAAATCAATTTTTCCGGGGACTTTCCTCACACAATTTGCTTCTTGCTTTCAAACGAAAGTTGTAGATAATTATGAGAGGGACATTCCGGTCAAAAACCATCAGAAAATACCCGACGAGCTGAGAGATAGGCCTTCTGGAGTGCCCAAAATGCATTGAAAACCCAAAATTCACTTTATTGAGAAATAAGGGAATAAATTCTTTTTCTTGACGAAACAACCTCCGATCTGAACAGATAAACTAGAGGTCATATTGATATGATCCCAAAGCTTATGGAATCAAACCAAAATAGCTTCCTGACCAGAAAATCTTGCAAATAGTCGTACGAAGAGAGAAATATTAATTTTTGGCTCAAAATGATCTGAGATAGCCGAAGCGCATTCTTCCTTTCATACTTGGGATATTTTGAATCTGGTAACCCCATGATCAATGCTATACATGTGACTATATTTATGTTTATAAAATTGAATTATAAGCCAAAAATATGGAAAAGAAGAGGGGTAAATTTTGGGGTACAACAAGAAGCAATCTCTGAAAAATACCAGATGTAGAGATAAGGAAAACCGGAATGAACCACCTATTATGCATATGTATATATATATATATATATATATATATGGATGCATGAATAGATGCTATGCATGCAATGACATATTTAAATATTTTCAAGATTCCAACACATTGATTCAAGTTTTGGGCTAACCAACAAACAAGATAATGGACACTGAAATCATTGATCATCATTAAATCAAGACAAAGATTTCTACAAATAGTTTGAGAGTTGGTTTTGAAACTCATACAATAAAATGAGAAATCCCACCAACAAGCCTGATGGTGATTCTCCACAAGACAAATAAGGTATACATCTAAATGTCTAACATCGGATACCCTGCAGAATCATGTATCCCCACTTGAAGCTTAAGTTGATCGATCTCTTCTATAGCAAGAGACAATTGAACATCTTTCTCTTTGAGCTGGGCTTCATGCGTCAATTTCTGGTTGCACACTTGCTTTTCTAACCCTTCGACTTGAGCCTTGTACTTTTTCTCCATTTCGGCTTTGGAAGCTATAAGGCTCTCACAATCTCGAATTTTCTGTTTGTACTTCCTTTCCCAACTAGCAACAACTTTCTTGTATTCTTCCACAAGGATAGGAGGATCTTCAACTCTGGACCTCTTCCTCATTGTGTCAGATGCTTCACCTTTGAAATACTTGAGCTCATGAGCCAATTGATTCTTTTCTTGAGTAGCAACGAGACATTTCACTGTTAATGCTTCTTTCTCCTCAAGCAGAAGACAGTTTCGAGCACGCCCTCGTTCATAATCCCCTTTCGAGACAACATCTGGTGCATTCAACTCTTGAGGGTAAAAAGCTGCAGCTCCAGTAATAGAAGGCCACTGACGATCGTTATTCCTCTCTTTAATCCACTGGACGTAAGAGGCATAGGCTGTAGGATCTTTCTTGCCAAAATACTGCCCTCCTTCGAGGCGAATGCTATTCCAAGCTTGTGCAACCCTGATCATTGATCTGGTAACAATAGGCACATCATAGTATAGAGTTTCCTGCATAAACTCTTCGTTGAGAGGCAACATCAAAGCATATCCCAACTGCCTCAAAGCGAGAGTTGTATTGTAATGGATACCACCTCTTATGCCCATGAGAGGTACATTAGGGAAATCCCCGCAACGGATGATAACTTTCTCACTTTCAGTCTTGGACATATCACGCTGATACCAACCAATATCTTGAGATGGGAGACCCATCATCCTTGGGACTCACCTCATTGTACGCTGAGTATCAATAAAAACACCATTATGGGGGGAAAAACCTTGGAACCATTGGTATAATAGTGGCGCACGACAATGAACAACTCCGCCTTTCCCTTTAAAACTTCTTGATTGTATGGAATGATAAACATCCCCCAAAAGAGTCAGAATAGGATTCTTATGAATGAATATGGTAATAACGTTCATATCAACAAACTTGGGCTCATTCGGAAACAAAATCGTCCCATAAATGCAACAAGCTAAAATGGAATTGAAACTTTTCCAATTATTCTTGGCATCTTTGGAATTGGCTTCCCTCAACAAAAAACCCAAATGAAAATCTCTTTCGGCTCCCTTTCTTGCAACATTGGCTGACACCACAGGATTCTCCATGCAAAGGGCTTTATCGATCTGCTCATCGGTTGGCTTCTCCATAGAGGTATGGAAAGGCACTTGATGTAGTACTGGAATGTCCAAGATATTAGAATACTCTTCCAAAGTTGGCATCAACAAGTAGTCAGGGAAGACAAAACACCTCAATTCGCGGTCATAGAACTAAAATAAGGCGTGGAGGCTATCCTTCTGATAGTCAGTGAAAGGAGACTTCAACCATGTCAGAATTCTTCCGTAATCTTTGGTGAAGATGCTAACATTCTCAGGCGAAGACTTATTAGCCAACATAACAAAATTCTCAAGAGCAGGCATTAATTTGTACACTGGATGACGTCTATGATTGTCCTTTTTTTTAGTATCCATCTTCCAAAACGGTCTGATAACTAGACTCAAAGGCTAGGAAATCTTGGAAATAAACAAATATGTATGTTAAAGTATGCAAAAATTAAAAGTTTTCATGAATGTAAATCATCACGGTCATATCTCCTATATTAAACCACTGATGTATTGATAACAGAATCCTCGGTCAAAGATAACAGGATCAAAGGTCCGGTGTCAAACTAGAACTCCACAGAAAATACCATAAAAACAGAAAATACCAGGATTGTGGAACACAAAACCACATATCACGGAACCAGCATTAGTATATGTAGTAATGATATCCCACCCCACCTCACAGGGTAATTATAGATAGAATGTGGGTCCCTAATGATAAAGAGAGTCGACGGTCCTTTATCGAGCACTTCGCTATCTACACAATAGGGTGTAGAGCGAAAGCACCATTAATCAAACCTCGTTTGAGTTTGGTACTTCATGCCTCCTCACATACACCACGGGATGCGGGATTCGACACGAACATCCATTTATCCTATATGTCTCTGGCCGAGGTAGTGGGCCTTTTACCTCATGTAACTTCCACCCAATCAAGAGAACAACCAGTACAATAGCAGCCAATATACAGGATATATGAAAGCGGTAAAATTCCATATAGAATGCAATGAATAGCGTACAAAGTATGATGCGATAAATCTAGTAAATAAATAAACACCCAATATAAAATAAAATAAAATAAAAGCTAGGATTGACTCCTGGACGGACCAACAAGAGGTCTGTCATGTCCCCAGTGAAGTCGCCAACTGAAGGAACGGGATAAGCTAATCTGATAGAAATATCAATGAAGTCTCCATCGAACGTCTTTTATCTCACCTAAGGAGAAAAAGGTAAACATCAAGAAAACCTAAAAGGGAGAAATCACGGTCTTACGTCTGAGAGATCGAGTAAGGGAGTTTGTTACGCGAGGGGAATGGATTAGCACCCCACACGCCCATAGTACTCTATGGTATCCACTTCTACTTTCTATCTAATATGTGTGGGTATCTATCGCCTAATCACTACAATGCATGTGAAAGAAAGAAAATAAAGAAAACCTGGGGGAAAGAAGGAAGTATTTACAAAGTTTACTCGATCGAGCCCCGTGACAAGATGCCTACGTATTCCCTCGGGCAATGGGAAAGTCAGAGCGTCGTAGTTCGGATAAAAATTTAGACTCAATCAGATGAACGTTTGATGAGATATGAATTTTTGAATTTTCACAACACTTTTCAAGCATCGGACACATGCAGAATTTTTACTGTGTCACTCGAGGAAATTGCCTCGAATAAGGATCTTCTGATCAAACTCCGAACTCGGGATGTAAAGGAACATCGAAGCCAACAGAATTTGTGAACTTTTAGCACTGGTCCCGCCTTGTTTTGGTAAAAATTGAGCGGGATATGTTTTTTGACTGTTGCACGTCAGATGAAAAATGCTCGGTTCGTCTCAAAATTAACTCCAAAGAATAAAATTCTGGTATTGAATGGTAAGGAATTAGCTCTCTGCTTGTGAATTAAAGTCGTAGAGGGCTTTGATACAGAATTTTAGACACCATCCCCGCTTAGTTTTGATTTTCCAGTCTGGAGTTAAGAATTTTTTAGTGTACTGAGAACATGGCTTAGCCACAAAATTCAGTTTGTCCCACTTGAAAGATCAATTTCTTGGAAGTCTTTCTTCGCACCATTAGCCTCCGACTTGTGAATTAAAGTTATAGATAATATGGATAGGGACCTTCCAGTCGAAAATCGTTAGAAAATACCCGACGAGATGAGAGATATGCCTTCCGGATCGCCCGAAATGCATAATAATCAAAAATTCACTTTATGAAGAAAATGATAAATTAAAGTCTTTTCTTGACGAAACGGCCTCTGATCTAAATAGATGAAATGGATAACATATTGAAATTATTCCATTGCTTATAGAATCAACTCGAGATGACCTTCTGTCCAAAAAATCTTGCCTCAACCATACGAACCGAAAAATATCAATTTCTGGCTCGAAAATAGTCTGAATGGTTGAAACACACGATTTCTTCCACAAATTGAGATGCTCTGAATCTCATCACTATAGGATTAATGATATGCATGTAATATGATTAATGATATGTATACAATGATTAATTATATGCATACAATGATTAAATGCAAGCCAATTATTTATCAAAAAATGAAGAGGGCGAATTTTGGGGTACAACAATAGCGATTTACCCTTTTCTATTTTTTAGGCAGGCATTAATTCACCGGAGTTTAAGTGACCACATGTTTTATTTTTGAGTGGTCCCAAAATGTGTAAATCATAGCCGAGGATTTTATGGTACTCGTCTATTTAAATGGTTCAGTTTGTTTGGAGATGGTGGTTGGCCAGTTTGGAGATGGTTGTACGCAACCTATCATGCAGTGTCAGGCATCATAAAGAGTGTAACATAGTGGGAGAATTGACTTGTTTGTTTTGAATTTTATTGCAAATGTTGTGGATAGCAAGAGTCGCCACCGACTTCTCTTTTATCCAATAAAGGAAAGGTGAAAAGAACAGGAAAGACCTTTGTTAGATTATGAGTACGGGAGGTAATTATGAAAAGGGAAGGTATTAACACCTTTTCCATCCGTAATTATCTACGAGCTCTTAATTACTTAGCTCACTTTTGAAAATTTTCTTTCTGTATGTATGTTTGATTTGCAAAGAAGTATTTTGAAAAGTATTTCACTTTGACTTCATAATGATTCTTGTATCAGTCCTCAAGAATATATACGAAGTGTTTGAAAATGTTTCTTTGAAAGTGTAAAGCTTTGTAATGATTCTCGTTTGAATGTATACAAAGTGTTTATTTGAAAATATTTTTGAAAAGAGTGTGAGTTGTGATGTTATACCCCAAAATTTTCCCTCCCACTTCTCAAGACATCTCACATATCCATACTCAAGGATTTCACAAGGATTGACCAGACAAACCCTTTCTTAAGCAATCAACCCAAGCTAGGGTTTTGCCATTTTCAAGTAAAGATGGACATCCAATGATTTAAGTGGTCATCATACCTCATCATATGCTTTAAAGAATATCCATGTCAAGTTTCAAGCCTTACAAGTCAAAATTGCTCAGACAATTGCTCAGATAGTTGAAAATCAGCTTAATGGACAAAAAGTCAATTGTGGTCAACATACAGTCAAACTTCATAATTTTTGGTCAACACCAATATTTTGAAGTAATATTCATCATTTGATCAAGGGTTGATCATGATTCCTCAAGAAAAGTCAAGATTTGGTCAAAAGTCAAAGTTTCTAAATTATGGTTTTTTAGACAAAAGTCAACAGAACTTTGACCAGACATAACTTTCACATACTTTATCAAAAAAAATTCCACCACGGATCATTTGGAAGAGAATTCAATTCTCTACAACTTCATGTCTCACAAGCTTGGGCAGAAAATGCTTCATTTGGGAGTTATGGATCAAAACATTATAGGTCTTTTTAAAAGTCAACAAAAAGACAACTTTTTGTAAAGAAGTGTTCATGAGAATGGAAACTTCAATGAAGATGAAACCAAAAGGGCTGTTTAGAAGACATCTTGAGCTTTCTAAAAAGTCCAAGAACACCCAAAAATGTCAAAAATTGAGCAAGATACACATTGTGCAAGTTGAGCATTTTTGAGGAGGTGCACAAAGAGAAATACTTGAGAAAATAAAAAAAAAATTCCAAATGAGCCTAACTTTTCTTGATTCAAACATGTTCCTTATCTTAATTGGAGCCTCCAAGCCCAAGGCCACGTTTTTATCTTTTATTTTTAATTTATTTTGGATTTTTATTCATTTAAAACCAATTTAATTAAAATAAAAGATATAAAATCAAAACTTAAGTGCAAGATGGATTTTCTCTCATCCTTGAGGTCCAAGCAAGCCATTTAATCTGATTATTTCGAAATAATTGAGATTGGCAATTTGATTTGATTGAAATTGGCTCAAAAAGGAAATATTTGGTTTGATTCCAAATCAAATAATTTTTCATTGATTGGCATGATATTTTCTTACAATACTTGACCTAATTCCTTACAATATAAATACACAATGATTCCACATGACAAGAGGACGAAATTCTGACCAAAAAGAACCCTAGCAAGCTTCAAAAAAACGTGGCATTCAAGCAACCTAGCAGCCACAGTTTTGCTTCAATTCAATCCATTCCAAGCATTGTAATCGATTGCTGGAGGGCCCCTGAGTCGATCCAGATACTAACAAGCAAGCAAAACGCGCAGAATCACAACATCCAAGTCACGGTTTGCATACTTTAAACTCAAAATCGTTTTTATACTTTTATGCATAATCAATTGAATTTAATCGTGTATTTGTGTTTATCATGAAGTTTCGAAGCTTTCTGCATAGTTTAATTTGAGTTTGAGTGCAGGAATAAGAATCCACCATGGCTAGGGTTTGAAGTTCCAAATTAGGGCTTTCTGATTTAGGAAAAATTAGCCAAAACCAGGGCCACCATCACACTCAGAGGACGATTTCCAGTCGATTGATACCCTCAAAGTTAATTTATCTTGTGTATTATGAATGGTTTGATTTTGCAGGGATGTAGCTACGGAAAACAATTCGTGGGTAAAGGCTTTAGCTACGGACGAAAATCGTAGGTAAAAGCCTGTGAAAAAATTCAAACGAGGAAGACGATGACGGCCTTGGCGCGGTTTTTGTTTTAAAATAATTTTCAGAATTTATTTTCCCTTATAATGTTATTATTTCATATTGCTAACAGCTAATCCACCCAGCTCAGATGGCAAGGCAGCGCGCGTGTTCACCCAGAGGTCCATAGTTCTAACCTTGGCTCCTCCCTTTCTTTTTTACACATTTTCCAAACTAACCATATTTTCATATTTTCTCATATTTTCTTTTCTAATTTAATTTCTTTTCAAATATTTTTCTAATGCATTAAAAAACCACAAAAAAATCATTTATTTTTGCATTTTGGTCAGAAAAATACTTATTTAATTTTTGACATAAAAAAATTATATTTTGCATGCATATTTTAATTAATTGTTAATTAATTGAAAATTGAGTTTTAATTATTTTTCCTTATTAAAATCAATCCAGAAAATTCCCAAAAAATTATTTTCTCATTAATTAGGTTTTCTAACCCTAAAACTTTTTCCTAATTCAAAAATCTTTTCATTAACATTATTTTCTATTATTCGCAATTCGATTCTTTTTCCGATTATTGTATCTGCTTCCAGGTTGTAATAGTTAGGATTATTTTCTCGCATTCTTTTTTTCAATATTATATAACTGCTCATGGAATGTAATAGTTTAATTAGGATTTACTTCCCGCACTCCTCAATTATGTAATTGTCCCAAAGCCATGTAATAGCGTAGGATTTACTTTCCGCACTTTACTTTTCGTAATTTACTTTCCGCACCCATATAAATTGCTAGTAATTAGACGTGTATGGCAAGATAAAATCAACATAGACCACTTCTAATCTCAAGATAAATTATCTGAATTCAACACACTCTCTTCACACATGTACCCCCTAGGGTATTCTCTCTCGTTGTGTTTCGAATAAATGGTCAAGTCCCTCGAACATAGCGGTATCTTAGCACTGTTGCCTTAGTCCCTTCGAATCAAAGATCATAGTCCCTCGAATGACCCTCGATGTTGCCTACGAATATATGATCTAGTCCCTCGATTGTTGCATACAAAAAGTGATGATTGTCCCTACGAATGTGCTAGGATACTCCTACAAGTTGCCTTCTATGACCATCCGATGTCCCTTCGAATGTCCCTTTACATCCAACGAATAGGGTTACCTACCAACTAATGGTACGAATAACACTATTCTAAAGGAAAGTAAAATAACACAGAAATGACCGTTCTGAGTAGGTAATAGACTCTTAATTGCTTTCTCTATCAAAACACTTTTCACACCTCATACTTTCTAAAAATCATTTTCAAACGTTTTGTATACATTCCAACGTGAATCATTACAAAGTTCTTTTCTAAAACGAAACATTTCCAAACACTTCATATACATTCCAGCGTGAATCATTACGAAGTCAAAGCGAAATGACTTTTTTTCAAAATCTTTTCAAACACACACATAGAAAGCAAATTTTAAAGTGAGCTACAGAAATTAAGAGCCCGTAGACAACTACGGATGGAAAGGGTGTTAATACCTTCCCTTTTCATAACCAACTCCCTTACTCAGAATCTAAACGAAGGACTTTTCCTGTTCTTTTCACCTTCCCTTAATTGGATAAAAGAAAAGTAGGTGGCGACTCTTGCTATCCGCAACATTTGCAATCAAACGCAAAACAATCCAAAGTTAGTTCTCCCACCGTGTTACATGTGAAAATTATTTTTTTGATTTGGAGCAAGCAATTAAAAGTCTTATTACCTACTTTGAAGGTCGTTCTTGTTATTTTCCTTCTCCTTTAGGATAGTGTTATCCATACCATTAGTTGGTAGGTAACCCTATCCGTTGAATGTGAAGGGACAATCGTAGGATCATCGTATGGTCATTGAAGACAACATGTAAAGATACCTTTAGCAATTCGAAGGGACAATCATCACTTATTTGTAGGTAACAACCTAGGGACGAGATCATATATTCGTAGGCAACATCGAGGGTCATCGAAGGACTATGATCTTTGTGATAATTTTATTCGTAGGCAACTTTGATAATAGTACCCCTACGTTCGAGGGACATGACCATTGTTTATTCGAAAGGAAACAAGAGAGGACACCCTAAGGGGGTGAAAGTGTGAAATAGTGATTTAATTCAGATATTTTATCTTTGAATTAGAGTAATCTAAGTTTGATTTTATGTCTTGTCATGCAATCCTATTAGCATATATCTAGGCAGTGTATATATAGTTTATAAGAAAGTGCAGAAAGTAAAAGCGGAAAGATAAAGGTCCTACGCTATTACATGGCTTTAGGACAGATACAGAATAAGAGGTGCGGAAAGTAAAATGTGAGAAATTAAATCTACGCTATTACAAAAATATCCTTCCGACCTATACATCGATTTCTAGAATTTAAATGCGAAAAAGCAATAAATAAATAAAAGAAAAATATTTTTGACATTAGTAAAATAAATTTAAGACTAGTAAACCTAATCACTACAAAGGAAATTATTTTTTTTTGTGAATTTTTGGATTGGTTTTAATGTAGAAAAAACCTAACTCTATGTTAATTAGTAATTAATTAAGAAAATAATTTTAAATGAAAGGCAAAATAAAATATTTTTGTGTCTAAAATTAATTAAATATTTTATTAACCTAAATCTAAAATTAAAATATTTTAAGGATTTTTTATTAGTAATGAAAATAATTTTGAAAGAAAATTAAAATGATTTGAAAAATAAGAAATAAGAAAAAAGGGTTAGTGAAACAAGTAGTAAAAAATATATTTGGTCCTGCCAGGGTTTGAACCCAGGACCCTGTGGTTATTAGGCCAAAACATGACCACCACGTTATCTGCTTGTGGTGTCTAAACCACGCTTCCAATGGTATATATGTGAAAACCTGTGGAAATCAGAAAATATTAGAAAAAATTCAAAAGGCATGGATCGAACTCAAGCCCTTAGAGAGGAAGAGACTTAGCGCGTGCATGTTAAACCACTGGGTGGTGATACATCCATTAATTTAGATGTATTCATAAATATATACGTGAAATTCAACCCTTGATTTTTGATTTTCAAACAAACATGCGCGTGGGACCCTCTGATTTCGAACGAGCCAACCACGTCATGCCACGCCACTGGTCAAAGGTCAGAGGGACGTCGGAGCCCTAGCTCCGACCGTCTTCTATGACGAGCTTGTTTTTGTAAATCTACAAAACAAAACAAGTAAATAAACCAGAAGGGCCCTCCCTCCCTAAATTGAGGGCTGCGAGTTCAATGGTGGCCTTGGTTTGGCCTGAAAGTGTCTGTAAATAGGGATGCGAAAGTTTCCGTTGGTTATGCCCTAGAAATTACAAGTCACAATTTGGCCACTAAATCTTGCAAACGATGGATCAAACCTGTTCTATTGCATCTTAGGAACTCATCAACATGGTTAGTTCACATTAAAACACGATAAAAATCAAAAGTCGAGAATGGACGCCTAGAATTTCCTAGATTTTGGCTATCAGAATTTGTGTCCTTGATGTCTAAATATCTTGTGTATATATAGGGAAAGATAATTAGGTCAAGAGTTATGAAGAAAATGTATTGCATTAAATAAAAAATATTTGATTTTTCAATCTTTCAAATTTTCATCAAAAGCTTCCAAATTTGCCTTAATCAAGCCTTGTACGATATTGGCCAGCTATATGTGCTTGCTTGGACCTCAAGAATAATAAATATCCAGTCTTGCATTTATTAATTTGATTTTTGGCATTTTATTTTAATTAAAATTTAATTTAAGTGAATAAATTCCAAAATAAATAAACTAAATTGAAGAGAGGCGTGCAATTGGTCTTGGAAGTCATGTAATATCTTATAAATAAGTCCAAACTATAAAAACTACGGCCCATTTGGAAAAAAAATTGAATTTGCTTAGTATTTCTCTTCATGCACTTCTTCAAAAATGTCAAACTTGCACAAGTTGTATCTTGCTCAATTTTCAACATTTTGTAGTGTCCTTGGACTTTTTAGAAAGCTCAAGACATCCTCTGAAGACTCCTTTTGTTTTCATCTTCATTGAAGCTTCCATGTTCATGTACACTTCTTTGGAAAAAAGATGACTTTTGGTTGACTTTTAGAAGGACCTATAATGTCTTGATCTATAACTTTCAAATGAAGAATTTTTGGCCAAAGCTTTCGAGACACAAAGTTGTAGAGAATTGAATTCTCTTCAAAATGAGCTTTGATGGAAAAATTCCTGATAAAGTATGTGAAAGTTATGCTTGGTCAAAGTTCTGTTGACTTTTTATCAAGAAACCCTAATTTAGAAACTTTAACTTTTGATCAAATCTTGAGTTTTCTTGATGAATCATGATCAACCCTTGATCAAATGATGAATGTGACTTCAAAACCTTGATGTTGACCAAAGATGATGAAGTTTGACTATATGTTGACCACAATTGACTTTTTGTCCAATACAACTGATTTTCAACCATCTGAGCAATTGACTGAGCAAACTTGAGTTGTGAGTCTTGAAACTTGGCATGGTGATACCTTGAGACATATGAGGAGGTATGATGATCACTTGAGGCTATAGAAACCATATTTGACTTTGAGAGAATCAAAACCCTAGTTGTGGGGTTGATTGCTTAGGAGAGGGTTCATATGGTCAACCCTTGAGAAATTCTTGAGTATGGAGGTGTGGATTGACTTGGGAAATAGGAGGGAAAGTTTTGGGGTATAACAAAGAGCCCCAAGTGTTTTATATGTCTACTTTTCATCGTAATTTTTTGGACATTTTAAGACTCTTCATACCTCTAAGAAGGTATGTTCGTATTACTCGACCTTTGTGAAGGGAGTGTTAGCTTTGGTTATATATATATATATATATATATATATATATATATATATGCCTTTAAGAGGATTTTGAATTTTGAACCAAAAGGCAAAGCCTTCGGGGATATCCTCAGATAGGTTCTGGCAGAATCCGATTATGGTTCTTCTCCTGTGATTTTTGAACCGAGGAGGTTTTTAAGTTTTAAATGGTCATGTAAGCTTTATGGAATTCAAACCATGCTTTGATGAACCCAGAATTGTCCGAGATAATCAAATGATTCTCTTTGGATATTTTTCTTTGTTAGTCACCCTTTTTGGTGGGTGCATTTTGTAAAACTTTCATGACAATTGCCCTATGGGCCCTTTAATATCATACTTTTTAATCTGTTTTGCATTTTCCTGCATTTTGTATGTACGGAAAGGGTTTGTGTTGTATAGTAGCCCCGAAGTTGAGTGGTTCTTTAAGACCGTGAATACTTTATATGAGGGACACTAACTCTTGCATGCAAAATGTTTTAGCCGATCCCATTAAACCATCCCAGCCTGCAATTTAGCCCCCGAGCCATAAAGTCAACTGAGGCTGGGGTGCTTTATGCCCTGAAGCGTTTCTATGAGGCGTAGAGCCGATGAGGTTCACGGCGGCAGAAATTCGGGCTTTACCTAAGTAGGCTCATCGAAATGAACCAAGGCATTGAGCTGAATTGAGGCGTTGAGCCAAATTAGGGTTGAATCGAAGTGCAGAGCCCGTGGCATAGAGCCAAGTTGGGGATGCATCGAAGTGCAGAGCCCGAGGCATAAAGCCAAGTTATGGCGAAACGTCAAGCTATGCCTGAGGAGGCCCATTAAAATGAACCTAGGCAGTGATCCAAGTTGTGGCGAAACGTCAGGCTATGCTTGAGGAGGCCCATTAAAATGAACCTAGACATTGATCCAAGTTGTGGAGAAACGTCGTGCGATGCCTGAGGAGGCCCATTAAAATGAACTTAGGCAGTGAGCCAAGTTATGGCGAAACTCTGGTGTAAGTTCCTGATTTGTATGGATTGACTTAATTTTAATAAAATAAATAATAGCAGCAACAATATTTTGTACAGTGGGATTTCTAACTTATAATCCTATCTAGAATTCCTAAACATGTTGTGTTTAAGACCTTCAACATTTTGAACAACATGTCAAAAGAGATGTCGAGACATTAGACATCAGGACATCACGCTACAGAAATTATTAAGTTTGTTATAGCTCTATTTTAAGTAGAGCAGAATATTTTGAGAATATTGTGCATCATATGTAGCATGATATTGAAGGCATTTGTGGAGGTCCAAGAGCTAAGAAGAAAGATCAGCAAGGACCTTGATTGTAGTAGAAGGTTATCTGCGTATTTAATTCTGCGAAGTTTGTTACTGCAAAAGTTTGTTACAACTTCAAAGTTGTTATTTGAATGCCCAAATCCAGTTGGGTAACAGGTTATAAATAAGCAGTTGTAACCTAGTTTTAGTAAAGCTAGTCAGTTTTAGAAAGATGTAGTCTTTAGGGTTAGCCATGTAAGTGAACCACCCAGATTGTGGGATGGTCATTGATTTGTGCCTCGAAGCAATGAGTTTAGTTGTGTCCTTGGAAGAAACTGTGAAGTAATTCCAAGTTTGTTTGTGTCACAAGTTTGACAGTTTTGTGTTTGGAGTGAGGTATCTTCAAACTATTATGTGTTGTAGGAGCCAATTCGTTGATGCAATTGCTGAGATGTGATTGCTAGACATCACTAAGGTGATTGGAAGTGAGCAGAGGTTCTCATATCTAAGGGAGTAACTTAGGTAGAAGGAAAATTTGGTAAGATTTAAGTGAGAAGTGTAAATAGGGAGGTTTAACTCTGAATTAAGACTACTGATAATGGACTTCATTCCTGACTTGATATACCCCCAGATGTAGGTTGGTTAGAATTGAACTGGGTGAACAATTCCTTGTGTTCTTTTATTTTCTGCATTGCTAATTGTATATGTACTACCTATCTGCATTGCTAATTAGTGATTCGGTGGTTCAACTAGCGATCCAATAATCCATCGCATTAACCAGGTTAATTATCAGTTTGGATTTTAAAATACTGGTTTAACATATACAAAATTTAATTAATTTTAATTATAAAATTTTGTTTCTAAAAACATGTTAGTTATATGAATGATTAATATTACTATATTATTTGTATTCAAAATACTTTTGCAGGATGGATATTGTTATCTCTGTGCAGCCAACCAGGAAAGATTTTACTCGGCTGTGGAAATTGCTTGTTCCGTTTCATATAAGGTTTTTGGATGGAAATGTTTTTTTAATAGGATCGCTTCAGCATATTAATTGTATTGTAGGGGCATTCTTCTTTCTCCCTCCGATCTTAATTGTGCTTTATGTATTTAGGAGAACGAAAGTTTGGTTCATCTTTTGTTGTCGTGTAATGTAACTTGGACTGTGTGGAAAATTGTTTGGGATTGGGTAAGGATTCCTATTTTGAATCATGTTAATTTATCGGATAGTTTTCTGTTTTGGTACGATTCTTTTAAGTGTTTGAAGTTGAAATCCAGAAGAAAAAAAATGTTGTTTGGTTGGCGGTTTCGTGGTCATTTTGGAAGGTGAAAAATTCTATAATATCTAACAATGGTGGTTGTAATGTTACCGATATTATTTTCAGCATCAAGACTTTAGCGTTGAAGTGGTCCTATTTAAGTGATATTTGTTTTTCTAATTGTAATTTTTATGAGTTCTACAAAATTCTTTTGCATTATTTAATTTAAATTACATTTGGATTTAAATCTTACCTCTCTCTCTATGAAATCTTTGTCGTATTTTTGTAATTGGATTAAAATACCTCCGGTACTCTCTATAATATAATTGGCTTAAAAAATCACTATGTAGAGACCGGACATTGAAACACAAAATGTAACACTCTAGAACAACACAAACCATAATACTATAAAAATATTAATATTCTTTTTAATAATTATTATAAACTAATATTATGTATTTAAAAAGACAAAAATACTAGTGACAACAATATAATAACTGAAAAATGTAGTGAAACCAACAATATCAGTTAGAGGACTTCTAAGCACATTCATCATAAAGATTTGTAGCAAAACAACTCATACATTCATGTTTATTTATCTTTTCCTCATAAGTGTTTTATTTTAATAAATGCTTTATTTGAATTCTGCGAGATACTTAAAAAAAATGTTTTATTTGAGTTATGCGAGATACTTTAAAAAATTATTAAATTTATTAATTTTAATATAAAATTAATATTATTTATTAAAATAATTTTATTTATTATAGTAAGATACTTAAAAAATTATTAGATTTATTGATTTTAATATAAAATTAGTATCATTTATTAAAAAGTCTTATTTATGATAGTTAATAAAATAGTTAAAAAATATTAAAATTAATAAATAAGAATATAATAATATAAAAAATAATAAATATTATATTAATATTTTTTTAAAATATTTATCTTGAAATATAAAAAATATAAATGAAATGTTTTTTATGAGACAGAATGAATATCAATTTATTGAAAAGATACAAAATAGTTATGATGATAATGTAATTAAGTGTTAGGCTATATACAATGGTTTTATTATTCTAACACCTCCTTATTCATTTTTTATACTCTACATCATCTTCTTTTTCTTCCACTTAATAATTTAATACACATTCAACTTTTATTCATTCCAATGATTTTGTTTAATAAAATTTATCATATCCCACCATCATTCACAACACACTAAAAATCTAAACATTCACAACAACCAATAAAATTTTATAAACTATTTTCTAGGGCCTCACTCTCTCCTCATTCAACACCAAATAATTCACCTCACTTTCAACACCACACATTCAACACTTCATTGCAAGCATTCAATTATTGGAAAAAAATTTCAACACCCCCATTGTACAGAGCCTCATGAGTGTTTTTTTTCAAATAAATGTTATTGAGTAGTAAAATAAGTAGTGCCAATTTAAAATATTTTACTTCGTACTCCTACAATTATATTCATACCCCTACACACAAAAATTGGACCGAAATACCCTCATCTAAATAGTACATATTTAAAATAAAATTATTTTTCCTCATATTTTAGAAATTTTTTCGGAACACCCAAAAATATATAAACTGAAACATTTTTTCAAAGTCTTTCAGTTTAAAAATATATATCTGAACACTTAGAAAAAGAGTTCTTATAATTTTCACGTTCTTTAAAGTGGGGTTTATAGATGCATACCGGAACACTTGTTTAGTGGTTTTTTTTTGTTTAAACTCTAGACTTTTGACAACGGTTTAAAATGTTGCGTAAGGTGAATGGCAAATAAAATAAAATCGTTGCCTATAATGTATTTTGCAAAAGGTTAGTGTGTTGAAAGATTAAGCAATCACTTTAGGCAAAGGTTCCTCTCTATTGGCCAATAAATTTAAAATTTTAAAATAAATATTATTTATACGAGGATATCTCGGTTCAACTTTTTTTGTGTGTAGGGTACAAAATAAAATTTTCTTATCTTTTTCATTTTTTTAACTCATTGAAATGTCAAAGAAAATTTTACTTTGTACCTCAATAATTATTCTCCTACCCATACAATTTATTTGATTCGACTAAAATACCCTTAAATAAATAACTTAAATGATTTAGAAAAACTATTTAAAAAATTACATCTTGAAGAAAAAAATATTAAAATTCAATCAATTTTGGTTAAGCAAATCGAGTTTAGGCAGAAAAAAACTATCGCCTAGAGTGATTCTTAAGCCTTCAGCATACGTGTTTTAAAAAATACACAACTTTAGTCATGGTTTAAAACCGTTATCTATAGTATAAAATTTTGAAAATAACTTAAACAAGCAGAACACTTTCATAAAGTTGTCCCGTGATTATTTTAAAACCAATCAGAACACTTAATTAAACTGATCCAATAAGTTATTTGAACAAAATACACCACTTTAACCACGATTTTAAACAGTTGCTTAAGGTCTACAATTTTGAAGAAAAAAAACTATTGGAACACTTTTATAAAATTGTCCTTGAATAGTTGTTTACCGGAACAATTTATTAAACTATTTCAGTTGTTTAAAAAAAATTTCAAAATTTTAGACTTTAACAACGGTTTAAAATCGTGACTAATGTGCTGTATTATTTAAAAAAGCGTGGATTGAAGTCCTCAAGATCAATTTAGGCAACAGTTTGTTTGTGTTGCCTAATGTCGTTTTGTTTAACAAATGATTTTTTTTTCAAAATGTAAGTTTTTTAATTATTTTTTTTCAAAAATCAAATGTTTATTTAAGAATATTTTAATCAAATTAAATAAATTATAGGAGAAGGAAATAATTGTTAGGATAGGAGATAAAAATTTTCAATGCCAAAATTGTTACAAACCCATTCGTATATCCAAGCATGTCCATTTTAAATTTAAAGCTTAAACTATTAAAGAATAAATAGCCTTCGTATTTTTATATTAATGATCTCTAACACCAACTTTCTTTTAGTCTTTTTAGGATTTATTTGGATTGACGATGAATAAAATTGATTTTAATAGAATTAAGTGTGATAGAATTAATTTTATTATAATTAATTTATGTTTGAATATATTTATATAAAAGTGAATTGAATAATAAATTTCAATGTAAAAATCATCAAGAATTAATTATAAAGACAACAATTATAAATTATAGCTTCAAATAGAATCAATTTTGAGAGTAATCAATTCTACTTTTACTTAATCAAATATCTAAAAATCATCTATAATCAATTCTATATTTTTAAAATTATTTTTGGTCATTTCAAAAGACAACCCAGACATACACTTAATCAATACATAAAAGCATTATAAGATTGTATTATTTCCTTCTCATACTTTCCACGGTCAACAATGATATTGCCTATCACTGCAGTTTCAAACAAGTTTTTTAATATAAAAACAAAAAAAAATTAGTCTAATTTCTTAAACTGCAAAAACCGGGTTTTGTCGATTTTATGGTTTGTATGGAGATTTTGTGTTAGAGAATTTTTTAATACACCTTAAATGTTACTTAGACAGCATAAACTTCTAAAAATACTCTTGAAAATTAGAAATGTATTTTTGATACGCACTCTCACACATATATAATTCATTTGATTTTGAGATTCGTCCCGTATTAAATAAACTTGAACTTGTATTTTTGGTTTTTAATTAGAAAAGGAGATACCTTTGTCATCAAGTGAACATTAAGTGTGTATTTTTGTTTATTAAAAATCGGAAATACATTACCATTTTATACCGAAAGTGCATTTTCTGATTTTCCATAAAGATAATTTTTCAAAAAAAAAAAATGTCTCAGAAATACACTTCCGAGAACTTTTGATTTTTCATAAGATATTTTTCTTATATAGGTTGTCATGACAAATTCTCTTTGTGTTAAATTAGTAAAAAAATATTAGTCAAATATAATATAATAAGCAACTCGCATAAAAAGAGTTTAACAATAGTGCACATCAGAATATTTTTAAGTGTCAAATCATAAATAATTTAAAATTTATAGTCTCATTGACCGAAATTATAATTGTCATTAATTAACAGAAAATTACACCTCATATCCTAATAATTATTCTTCTATCCTTACAATTAATTTATTTAGATCAAAATATCCATAAGTTATGTTTTAAAAATAATAAAATAAAAAAACATTATAAAAAATTACATTCCGGAATAATTATAGTTAAGTTATTTGAAAACTAAAAATTAAATTTGACAACTGTTAAAAACTATTGCCTAAACACTTAATTAAACTGATCCAATAAGTTATTTGAACAAAATACACCACTTTAACCACGATTTTAAACAGTTGCTTAAGGTCTACAATTTTGAAGAAAAAAAACTATTGGAACACTTTTATAAAATTGTCCTTGAATAGTTGTTTACCGGAACAATTTATTAAACTATTTCAGTTGTTTAAAAAAAATTTCAAAATTTTAGACTTTAACAACGGTTTAAAATCGTGACTAATGTGCTGTATTATTTAAAAAAGCGTGGATTGAAGTCCTCAAGATCAATTTAGGCAACAGTTTGTTTGTGTTGCCTAATGTCGTTTTGTTTAACAAATGATTTTTTTTTCAAAATGTAAGTTTTTTAATTATTTTTTTTCAAAAATCAAATGTTTATTTAAGAATATTTTAATCAAATTAAATAAATTATAGGAGAAGGAAATAATTGTTAGGATAGGAGATAAAAATTTTCAATGCCAAAATTGTTACAAACCCATTCGCATATCCAAGCATGTCCATTTTAAATTTAAAGCTTAAACTATTAAAGAATAAATAGCCTTCGTATTTTTATATTAATGATCTCTAACACCAACTTTCTTTTAGTCTTTTTAGGATTTATTTGGATTGACGATGAATAAAATTGATTTTAATAGAATTAAGTGTGATAGAATTAATTTTATTATAATTAATTTATGTTTGAATATATTTATATAAAAGTGAATTGAATAATAAATTTCAATGTAAAAATCATCAAGAATTAATTATAAAGACAACAATTATAAATTATAGCTTCAAATAGAATCAATTTTGAGACAGAATCAATTCTACTTTTACTTAATCAAATATCTAAAAATCATCTATAATCAATTCTATATTTTTAAAATTATTTTTGGTCATTTCAAAAGACAACCCAGACATACACTTAATCAATACATAAAAGCATTATAAGATTGTATTATTTCCTTCTCATACTTTCCACGGTCAACAATGATATTGCCTATCACTGCAGTTTCAAACAATTTTTTTAATATAAAAACAAAAAAAAATTAGTCTAATTTCTTAAACTGCAAAAACCGGGTTTTGTCGATTTTATGGTTTGTATGGAGATTTTGTGTTAGAGAATTTTTTAATACACCTTAAATGTTACTTAGACAGCATAAACTTCTAAAAATACTCTTGAAAATTAGAAATGTATTTTGATACGCACTCACACATATATAATTCATTTGATTTTGAGATTCGTCCCGTATTAAATAAACTTGAACTTGTATTTTTGGTTTTTAATTAGAAAAGGAGATACCTTTGTCATCAAGTGAACATTAAGTGTGTATTTTTGTTTATTAAAAATCGGAAATACATTACCATTTTATACCGAAAGTGCATTTTCTGATTTTCCATAACGATAATTTTTCAAAAAAAAAAAATGTCTCAGAAATACACTTGAGAACTTTTGATTTTTCATAAGATATTTTTCTTATATAGGTTGTCATGACAAATTCTCTTTGTGTTAAATTAGTAAAAAAATATTAGTCAAATATAATATAATAAGCAACTCGCATAAAAAGAGTTTAACAATAGTGCACATCAGAATATTTTTAAGTGTCAAATCATAAATAATTTAAAATTTATAGTCTCATTGACCGAAATTATAATTGTCATTAATTAACAGAAAATTACACCTCATACCCTAATAATTATTCTTCTATCCTTACAATTAATTTATTTAGATCAAAATATCCATAAGTTATGTTTTAAAAATAATAAAATAAAAAAACATTATAAAAAATTACATTCCGGAATAATTATAGTTAAGT
This sequence comes from Vicia sativa, assembly GCA_021764765.1. NCBI lineage: Eukaryota > Viridiplantae > Streptophyta > Magnoliopsida > Fabales > Fabaceae > Vicia > Vicia sativa. Next base: position 74,555,904 of record CM038795.1, read on the forward strand.
TATTTGAAAACTAAAAATTAAATTTGACAACTGTTAAAAACTATTGCCTAAACACATTCCAATTTTGGGCAACAGGAAAGAAAATCGTGGCCTTAAATAAAACCCGTTCATTTATAATAGGCAACGTTTTCTTTACTTTTGAAAGCAATTTTCTTGACTTTAACCTACGATTTCAACGGTGGCCTAAACTATATTTCGTTTATATTACCAAATAACTTATTCGTACATTATTCAAAACACTATAAACCAGAGAACTTAATAGAAGGACTTCTGAAATGTGTTTGTTGACCTTATGCAACAATTTTTAACTGTTGTCAAATTTAATTTTTAGTTTTTCACCGAAAAACTTAACTATAAGTATTCCATGATGTAATTTTTTTCAATCTTTTTTTGCTTTATTATTTTTAAAACATAACACATGGGTATTTTGGTCTAATTAAATTAATTGTAGGGGTAGAGGAATGATTTTTGGGGTATGAGGTATAATTTTAGTCAATTTATTTTCGAGGCCGACACAAAGGCCTAACTTGCTTGTGTTGGAACAAAGGATTTTCAAGAAATATAGTTTTGTGAAGAAGAAAAAGAAGAGTAATGGAATTGAGAGAGAGAATGATTATCTAAAATTGTATGAAGATTATTGTTATTGATTGTGTTTTTGTGATTACAACGAAATTCTCCTTATATAGACACATTTCGCAGGCCCAGAGAGAAACTAAACTAAAGCCCAAAACGATCAAGGCCCAAAAGATTTCGACACACTGCAACACTATGATTCTATGCAGTTCGAAATTCTGTCTAGTTCGACCAACTAGCTATTTTGACCAACACACGCACACAATTAATTCGATGTAATCGAAAGAATAGGAATTACACTTTCTAACACCCCCTAATTCATATTCTCGAGACTTCTCATCCCGATGCTTATCTTTAACTCTTCGAATCTAACTTTCTTCAAAGGTTTGGTGAATATGTCAGCTAGTTGAACTTCAGTCTTGCAGTGCTTTATTTCCATCTTCCCTTTGTTGACTTGATCTCTTAGAAAATGATACCTTATTTTTATGTTTTTGCTTCGACCGTGACACACAAGGTGATTCGCCAGGTTAATGGTTGATTTGTTGTCGACAAATAGCTTTATCTTCTTAGGCTCCATTATCTTAAGTTCTTCAAGTAACATTTTGATCCATGCTACTTGGCAGGCAGCATATGGCGCAGCTACATATTCTGCTTCGCAAGATGACAAGGCCACAATGCTTTGTTTCTTCGAACTCCAGGAGATTTGAGCACCTTCGATCATGAAAATGTAGCCTGCAGTGCTTTTCTTTTCGTCCTGATCTCCACTGAAATCTGAATTAGTGAATCCATGAACTTTGACACTTGTGCTTTCCTTCGACTTCCTAGGCAATAACATGCCATGGTCGATAGTTCCCTTGATGTATCTCAGCACCCTCTTTACTGTGATGAGATGACATTCTTGAGGTTTCTCCATAAATCTGCTCAACAATCATACACTTTGGCATATATTTGGTCTTTTATTGCAAAGATATCTCGGGGATCCAATGATTTGTTTGCACAATGTCGAACTTACAAACTCATCATTCAATTTCTTCTTTAGCTTTGCTCATGTCTCTAACGGTGTAAATGCTTCGTTACAGTTGCTCATGTTGAATCTCTTAAAAATATCTTGAGCATAATTAGTCTGATGCAAAAATACTCCTTCAGTATTTTTGAATTCCATCCCTAAGAAATATGAGAGATTCCCTAAGTCAAACATTTCGAATTCTTGCATTAGCTTCGACTTGACTTTCATTATCTCAGCTTCGTCGGCTCCAGTAATGAGTAAGTCATCTACATAGAGGCATAAAATGATTCGACTAACACTGTCGACATTATTTACATACACTTCGTGCTCAGAGACACACTTTGTGAAACCTGCTTCGATCAGGAAGCTATCTATTCTTTTATTCCAAGCTCGAGGAGCTTGCTTTAAACCATAGAGAGCCTTCCTTAATTTGTACACCTTCGACTCCTGCCCTTTGACGTCGAACCCTGGTGGTTGAGTAACATAGGCTTCTTCTTCCAATGGACCATTCAGGAATGCCGACCTTACGTCTAGCTGATGCATCTTCCATCCCCTGTATGCTGCTGTTGAAACAACTATTCGAATTGTTTCCAGCCTAGCAACCGGTGCTTATACTTCGTCTAAGTCTATACTAGGATTTTGTAGAAAGCCTCTAGCCACCAATCTTGCTTTATACTTCGCTATCTCACCATTTGGCCTTCGTTTCACTTTGTATATCCACTTTACATCGATAGGCTTCTTATTCGTTCTTTCGACAGGCTCCCAGGTCTTGTACTTCTCAATGGCTTTGATTTCTTCTTTCATGGATTCACACCAATTCGAATTACTCATGGCTTCATTCAAATCGATTGGTTCTTCTTCAGCCATCATCATTGCTTCTTCGACTAGATCACCATCAGTATCAATTGCTTGATCTGGAAATCTTTCATATCCAGCTAGCCTTATTGATTCAGTTCTTGTTCTTGTCGACCTCCTTTCATTTTGTTCAGGTGGTTCTTCATTTCGACTAGTTGAAGCGTTGCCTTATTCACTTCAACTATTTGATGGTTCATCCTATGGATCTTCTTCGAACACAGTTATAACTGTGTCTGATTCTTGTGTTGAACTTTGACTCCAGTCTCAACCTTTGCTTTTGTCGACACGAACATCTATGTTGATTACTAGTTTATCTTTGATTGGCGAATACAAATTGTATACACCAGTCGAATGATACCCTATGAGAACCATTGCTTCACTTTGATCATCCAGTTTCCTTCTCAATTGTTCAGGTACATGCCTGAAGCACATTGATCCAAAAACTCTAAAATGACTCACACTTAGCTTCGATCATGTCCAAGCCTCATAAGGTGTTCTTCCTATTATCTTCTTTGTTAAACACCTGTTTAGAATGTATACTGCTGCCGAAGCTGCTTCAGCCCAAAATCTCTTTGGCATATCTTTAGTTTTCAACACATTTCTCGTCATGTTCAGTATACTTCTATTTTTCCTTTCAACTATGCCATTGTGATGAGGTGTATAGGTTGTAATTATACCGTGCTTTATACCTTCCTCATTACAAAATTTGGCAAATTCAGCAGACATATATTCACCACTGCCATCAGTTCTTAACTTCTTCAATTTGCAACCACTTTGTTTTTCAGCATGCAACTTGAATTTCTTGAATTGTATGAATACTTCACTCTTCCTTTTAATGATATAAATCCATATATGTCTAGTGAATTCATCAACAAAAGTAAGGAAATACATGTTGCCTCCATTTGACTTCACTTCAAATGGTCCACACACATTAGAGTGAACTAGTTCCAACTTGCACTTCGATTTCATGGGCAAGTCATGTTTGAATGCTTTTCTCGCTTGCTTAGCTTTACAACATTCCTCACATACTTGATTTGGTTCCTTTACATAAGACAAACCAAACACCATCCTCTTCTGATTGAGCATGTATAAACTCCTGAAGTTTAGATGTCCATACTTGTGGTGCCATAGCCAGTTCTTGTCTTCTTCCGTAGTCGAAGCAAGACACTTATGATCTGATGTGTTGAGTTCGACTTTGAATGTTTTGTTTTCTGCCAATGTTGCTTTCATGATTAGCCTCTCACCAGCCCTATAGACTTTCATTTGATTCCCTTCAAGCTTCATCTTGAAGCCTTTTGCAAGTAATTGACCTACACTTATCAAATTACTTGTCATAGAGGGTCCATACAATACCTCAGTGATAGTATCTTTTCCACCATCCTTTCTGACTATTAAGATGTCTCATTTGCCTCCAGAATTGATGTGTCTTCCATCAGCAAACTTTATCACCTTTTTCACTGACTCATCTAATTTGGTGAACCAATATTTATTTCCAGTCATATGGTTGCTATATCTTGAATCCAGATACCACATATTAGTTTCTCAATGTTCGACTGAGAGATTACCATCATCATCTGAGTCATTGTCTCCTGCACGTGCATATTGAGCTTCATCACTTTCTTTCGCTCTTTCTGCTTTCTTTCTTCGACAGTCTCGAGCATAGTGACCAAAACCTTGACAATTGTAACATTGCACCTCTTTTGCGTCGACTTTCCTCCCAGAGTACTTGTTGCCCACACATTTCTTGCTCGAATTAGCATTCTTGCTTGACTTTTTATCACCTGCAAGATGCTTTCGCTGCTTCGACTTCTCAGCTTTCTTGCTTAATCTTGATTGCAATGCTTCTTTCATCCACCTTTTCTCTTTCTAAGTTTCTCTGCTTCAATCTCATCTCATGAGCCTCCAGTGAAGCTTGAAGTTCTTCTAACTTTATCTCAGATAGAGTCTTGGCCTCTTTAATTGTCACTACAATATAGTCAAAATCTGCAGTTAGAGATCTCAGTACCTTTTCTATTTTCTGCAAATCAGTGATTGTTTCTCCACATGCTTTCATTTGGTTCGTTAGTGTCACAATCCTTGAGAAGTATGCAGAGATTGATTCATCATCTTTCATGTGCATCATCTCGTATTGCTTTCTCAGTGTTTGCAACTTTACCTTTTTCAATTTCTCGCATCCGCCATACAAGTTCTTCAACTTGTCCCACACATCTTTCACTAATTCTTCTTCAATTATCTTCTCGAATACATCAGAGTCGCACATTGATGAATCAAGAACAACACTTTACAATCTTTCTTCCTCTAATCTTTGTGCGCAGCTTTCTAGGCATCTGTCACGTTTGCTTCCAACTCCGATACACCATTATTCAAGATTTCAACAACATATTAAAATCTAAAAACTGACCTTCATCTGTGCAACCCACCATTGATAGTTTTCTCCTTTGAAAATTGGAGATTCACTAGAATTTGTGTCGATGTTGTTGTTCCGTTTGTCACTAGGTTCTCTCTAAATTGCAACCGAGCTCCTTGATACCAATTTGTTGGAACAAAGATTTTTCAAGAATATAGTTTTGTGAAGAAGAAAAAGAAGAGTAATGGAATTGAGAGAGAGAGAATGATTATCTAAAACTGTATGAAGATTATTGTTATTGATTGTGTTTTTGTGATTACAACGAAATGCTCCTTATATAGACACATTTCGCAGACCCAAAGAGAAACTAAATTAAAGGCCATAACGATCAAGGCCCAGAAGATTTCTACACACTGCAATACTATGATTCTATGTAGTTCAAAATTCTATCTAATTCGACCAACTAGCTATTTCGACCAACACACACAATTAATTCGACTTAATCAAAAAAATAGGAATTACACTTTCTAACAGCTTGCTCATAGGATCGGGCTTATTATATTTTAGAATTGATTTTGAAGACGGTAGAAGTTAATTCAAACATGGTTTGTATCTCAGTCTGCTTTTATTTTCTCTTTAATAGTAAAAATATATTTAAAAATAGTAAAAATATATTTAATACCAGTTGCTAACATGGTAATCATCCGTATTTCTAAAACATATCAGTAAGTTGTACAACTTTTTCCACTTCTATTGCATACTTTTTGATCTTCGATATTCTTTTTTAATTTATAAATTTACTCTTTACCATTAACCTATATAATATGCAAACTATTTAATTTTAATTTCAATAAGATAAACGTCAAAATGATTATTATAATAAAATCTAATCTTAATACTAACAAAATAGTATATTAAAACCAATAAATCTAATATTTAAACAAATATTTAAAGTTAGTTTTATTAACTATCTCATATGAAATGAGTAATATATAAAAGAAATACTCCTATATCCAATTGATTTCAGTAATTTTTAAAATTTTGAAGTATAGTCAGAAACACAATTGAATTCCAACTAACAGAGTGACCCATACCATGTGGCTGAATCTAATGTGAGAAAACGACTTTGCTTAGTTTTGAGATATTGCTGACAAGATTTGGTTTGATACACAGTACAAAGGAAAGGTAAGATACTTAACGTACGATTCTCATCAATCTAAGTACATACACCACAGTCAGAAATTAGTCAAAATACAGTACAAGCAGTTGGCATCGCCAGAGAACAAACCAAAAATGGTGAAAGAAACAAATTCATTTTTTTTTATTGGAAGAATATTTACTACTCACGATTCTTTTTTAATTATTATATTTGTCAAAAAAAAATTATATATATTTAATTCTTATTTTTATAAATATAAAATCAATTATACTCTTAATTTTTAATTGATACATTAAACAAAAAGTGTTTAAAAAAGGAAAATGGTAAATTAAGACAAAAAATATAAGACAAAAAATACTTTAACCCACTTATAAAAATTACGTGCAAAATATAAGACAAAAAATTTTAATAAGTGGGATCAAAGTTAATTTTTTATATATAAAAATCAAAGTTAAATAATATAAATATTTATTAAAAATATATATAAATACTTATGCATAAAATGACGATGATAATGTATATCTAAAAAGTTAAATATTACAAAAACAAGCAACAAATATATATATATATATATATATATATATATATATAATTGAGATAATATAATATCCAAAGATTATAATTGTCCTCTATTTGTTTTCATATTTTAAAAGTGTTGTAAGATTTTTTTATTTTAATTTTCAACACTATTAAATATATCACTCTAATATTAATTTCCTTTTAAAATATCTTTTGTTTCTAACACATGAAAATTAAACACTAATTATTACTTGATTCTAATACAACTACAAGCATAAGCTAAAATTAAGAACAAAATAAAAATAGAGACAAAAATACGAAATCACAACACAATAATATAATATACTAAAAAAAATAAGAATGAAGGGATAAACTTACTTGAATATTGGCATTTAACTCCACTAAGATGTTTTTAATTTTCAACTTACTAAAAAGAATCTATACAACTTCTTAAGATATTTTTAATTTCCATTTACTTTTTGAAAAATTAATAAAATTAAGTTAATATTCAGATTTATCATTTATGTTCTCCAGAATTTCAAATAAATAAGTGGTATAGAGATAAGGATATATTTTATATGGGGTCAATATATCAAAATTAATTATTATTGGTTTTAAAAAAAATTGAAGTCGGGTCACTTGCCCCCAATCCACACAAGGTGGATCCATGCTTGATTTCTAACAAACCAAAACTTAAACAAGGTAAAACAAAATAATTTTACAAAACTCGTAAAAGTTATCATTTCCAAACCTTAATTATAATATCCCATATGATTAAAGAGATATATTTTGACACCTTTGAAAATCACTTCATTCCTAAGGTACCATAAACCACACACCATTGTCAATCAAAATAAACTTTCTTTACTTTTGTACACACTTAACTTTTTTCATTCTATATTCTAACTGAAGAGCAAAACCACATCAAATAAACATATCTCGCCAAACCATCTTCGAAAACGGACAATCCAAAATAATATGATTTAACAATTCCATTACTCAAGAACAAAAAATATGAAGACTGTCATCATAAGAATAAACAATGTCCTTGCTACTCAAATGATCCCTAGTCGGTAATCTATTCCACAAGCATCTCCTCCCAAAATTTTGATTCTAAAAGGCACAATGGATTTCCACATCGAGCATACCACAAGAAGAGTACCTTCCTCCATGCCCAAATCACAAATAAACGAAGACAACATAAAATAACCACTCTTCGTCATATATCCCTCATCCACCACCGGTTTCCAAATCACCTTATCGACCAAATTTCTATCCGACTCAACACCAAGTAACAGGCCATGAAACTCTCTTAAATCGGACAGAACCACAATAGAATGCGGAGCTGCCACCTCGAAAGAGACCCAACCCCACCTCTCTCATATCCACGCACCCATACAACATACCTCTACTTCCTTCAACTAGATAAGATTATACATAACCGGGAAAACTGTCATAAGTGGCTTGTTTCCATACCAAACAAAACTCCAAAATGGAGTATCCTCCCTATTATCCATGACAAAAAATAAATTCAAGGAGGTAACATAGGATGTTGCAATTTTGATTCAAAAGATCTGACCACCAACTTAATTTCACCTTCCTATCACCCAAACAAGAACCCGTCAAAATGTGATGCTTTAACTTGCCATATGTAGCTACCAAAATTTCCCATCAAAGAGCTTTAGAACCATGAAGAATCTTCCACTTCCATTTGAAAAGAAGCTCCGCGTTGAATTCTTTGAATCTCTTGAAGCCTAAAATTCCTTTCTCAATCGAAAAACATAGCAACTCCCAACAAAAATAATTAACCTTTCTTTTATCAAGATTGCCACCCCAAAGGAAATTATCCTGCAGCCTTTCAATTTCTTTATACACCATAACAAGAGCTTTAAAAACGATAGTTGAAAAATAGATAAACTCAAAATAGCCAATTAAACCAAAGTAATCCTTCCGCCAAAGCTAAGAAACTTTCCTTTCCAATCCGATAACCTATCCCTAATCTTTAAAACAAGAGGTTTCCACCATAACACCCTTCTCGGATTCGATCCAATTGGAATCCCGAGAAAATAAAACGAATTATCTTCTAACCTGCAAGAAAGAAAATTGGCCGAAGCAAGCAAAAAGTGTGTGCTTAGGTTATTCCCAATTAGCCTGCTTTTATGAAAACTGGCCCCTAACCTTAACACCACTTCAAACCCTCTCAACGCCTCTTTAAGCAATCAAGCATGCTTCCAATTACAATTCCTCGCCAGAAGGTTATCATCCGCAAACTATAACACATCCATATCACATTTTCCTACCATAGAAAAGCTAGAGTAATCATCAAGATGAATGTTTTTTTTCACTAAGGCCGTCAGACCTTCCGTAAGAATAAAAAATAAAAATGGAGAAAATATATCGCCTTGTCTAAGCCCTTACCAATCTTAAAATCTTAGGTCATACTTCCATTGACAAGAACCAACATCCAACTCGAGAAAACAGTAGCTTACATCCACTTCACCCATAAATCACCGAATCCCATTCTCCACAATAAATACCTCAGACAACCCTAACTCACCTTATCGTAAGCCTTTTCAAAAACAAATTTTAAAAGAAAACAACCCTTCTTATTTTTCGTCGCATAATCCACCACCTCATTCGTTTTTAGCACACCATCTAAATGAAATCTCCCAAGAACAAACACATTTTAGCAATTAGAAATTAAAGAATTTAAAACTCTCTTCAATTTGGCTGCCAAAAGCTTTGAAAGAGCTTTATAAATGCAACCCACTAAAAAAATAGGTCTATACTAATCAAGATTGCAAGGATTCGACTTCATGGGAATCAAAGCAAGAAAAGAAGATGAAATAGCCTTAGATAAAATACCACTTCCATGGAACTCCTTAAAAAATTGGAAAAAAATCCTCCTTAAGAAATCCCCAACATTTCCTAATGAAGAAAAAATTATATCCATCAGGGACCAGACTCCTCGATCCCTCACAACTCCAAATAGAATCTTTAATCTCGGATTCCAAGAACTCCACTTCCAAATAATCCCTTTCAAATTGAGAGAGAGAAAAAATGGCAACCCCTCAAGAATAGGTCGATTGAACTCAGTTTCTATAAATTATATGTTTATAAAAAATTATACGTAGATTGAACTCCCTTTTAAGTTACATGTTTATAAAAAGTTAGTCATTTAATTTTTTATATAAATAATTATTTTATTATATAGAAGTGTGCTTATAAAACTTTTAAACAAACGTAATGTGAATGCCATTTATACTATCTTAGAAAAGCATGTTTAACTATTTTAATTTTTTTATCAAGTAGTGTTGTGATTCGAGTTTAATCTTTAAAGGTAAACTAGTCCAATATTGTGGGTTCGAACCCGCAACTCTACAACTAATTTTCTTTCATATTTATAAATTGATTTGGCTTAACAGAACATCTATTATATTGTAACTCCATTGAACTCTACTATTACCCGACAAGAAGCGCAACTGCCTGCAAAATTTTCTATGTTTATTTTTTACATATAAATAAAATTATTAAAATATCCACCTTAATTTTAAGAATAATAAATTTGTGGTTAAATCTTAAATTTATTTCTTCTCTTCTCTTTTTTACTATGAATAACTTTTTTATCTTTTCAATGTTGCGACTTTCTTTTACCCTCAGTGTTACAACCCGATTTGTTCTTCTTTCTCTCTGAATTATTTCTTCCATTTTCACCATTTGAACTGTGAATTTTTCTCGGTATTTCCATCGATGATATCCACCATTACTCGTGATTCACGAAATGCGACAGAATGTGAACAACAAAGGCTCGTCCTCTATTGTGCCACCTTGGACCATGTCTGCCATTGTTCTTCACACCGACCACGCCTCTAATTATCCTTGCTTTGTTGTTTTCCAAGTTCTTTTTCTTTCATTTTTGGATTGTTTTGTACATTTCAATGATTATTATGTATTGCAAATTTAAGGATTGTGTTAATTTCATTTTTAATTTTACTTATTTAATTTCAAATTAGGGGTTGTTTGTGAATTTAGGGACTAAATATTGTGATTTAAGATGGAGTATTTTCAATGATTTTTGCATTATATATTTAGGTTAATTTCATAATATTATGTATTGTTGATTTATTGAAATGGTTTTATAACAAAGAAGTAATGAGTTATAGAAAAAATTGATTCTTTTTTCTTGATGATGGTTTGTGAGAATGAAAGAGATGAAGAAAATATAATTTTTTATGTATGAACCTCAATGAACTCTTGAGAACCCAAGAATTAAAGGAAATGTTTCTAGAGTTTTCCCGAATGATATTAGAAATTCTTTAGAACGTGACTCTAGAAAATGTCCTTCAATTTAGAAATATCTATTAAATCAAATGGATGAAATACAAAAAGCTTATTTGAAATGAGGCTCGTGTCAAATGCATTTAGAGCAATAGTTTTTGTCTGGTAATGAGGATCATCGAATATGATTTTAACTCTTCTCGTTTAACATTTTTCCTTCATGGTTAGAATATTCATTTTATAAAGACGTTTCATATTGCTTACCATGTTATATTTTTAAAAAAGACTAAGAGGATATCTCATTTGCATATTCTGCATTCTACTGGGTTTAGAGGTAGGAAAGTTTAAAATGGAAAGCTATGTGTCCAGTGGAGAATCTAGACATTTATTTAATGGGGGATAAAAATGATATATATATTTTGAATAAAGAAAAATACTTCAATTTTTTCCAAAATACATACTATAACGACAAGAAAATTTAAAATTCATAAGAGCTAACAATTGTCCTCTAAGAGTTTTCATATTTTAAAAATTTCCAATGATTTTTCATTGTCCATATTATCAAATATGTCACTATGTTTATATGTAACTAAACAATCATTCAACCATTCATCTCACATACAATTGCGTAAACCATTCTTCACAAAATTCTAGATAGAGAAAGATCTTTCAACAGTTGCAGTTTTCAGAAGTAAAATCAAAGCTAACCTCACAAGTAAATATATCATTGGATACAAAATATGCTTTCTATTTTTCACCAACATTTGAGAAAGATCAATAATTCCATTTAACTTTGAAAATTAATCATCAGACTGAAGTTCTATGATAAAAGTCTCAAGCTAACTATTAAGCACCATAAGCTCCACAAAGAAAATTCTAATGGATAAAACTTAGCCAACAAAATCAACTTCTCCTTATCAAATGCAAAAAAATTGAATCTCTTATATTTAAGCTTGCTACACAAAGAAGCAACTCAAAGTTCACTTTGTTAAATTTATTGTTAAGCTCTTCAAGTTGTCTATCAATCACTTTATAAATTAACTCAAATTGAAAATGGTGTAAATTTGAAAATTTTAAGCTTTGCGCTTTGTTCTTTCTTGTGTAATGGTGCATCATCCATATTTGGAATGCTAATATTTTGCTAGACACAAAATAATGATACTTCATTTAGTAAAGTATGCCTACCATTATCTCTCATACTTTGCAATATGTCCTTGCAAACTCTAACTAATGATATGACATTTATAATATTTATCACTTCTTTGCAATGCTTGAGATAAATCATTAGTAATTACAAATATATTTTTCATCAAATGCAAGTTGAAAATAAATTCAAAACATTGTATAGATTTCAATAAATAACATCCTTCAATTTGTTGATCGGGTAGTGAGTCATTTTCCTCAATAAATTCAAGTACATCAATAACTAAAGTAAACAAAGAGATCAAGCTAATTATTTTACCATAATGTGAGCCTTATCTTTTATCTCCGATTCGATTTAGTGTACTTTCTTGATTCAAGCTAGAACCGCTAGAAATTTCATCAATTTATAAAGCTTTTTGAACTTTAAGGATTTGAATTTCTCTAATAATATCTTAACATTTACACGAAGCTCCAACAAAATTAGATACATTATTGACCAAAATAAAAAAATAACCAATATCAACTTTCTTTTTGGCTACAACAACATGTACTAATTAAAGTTGGTGAGCAAAACTATTAACATAAGATGCAAAATCACTTTCTTTCAAGATCAAACTTTTTAGTCCACTAAATTCACCTTATATATTACTATCCCCATCATAACCTTGACCACATACTCTTGACAAACTTAAATAATGTTTTTCAAACAATGACTCCAATGCTAATTTTAAATACATAACACTTGTATGGGTAACATGAACAGGAGCAAGAAACCACTCAATGAAACTTTCATTTTTATTGACATAACGCAAAACAACAAAAATTTGTTCCTTAGTTGATGTATCTCGAGATTCATCGATTAAAATGGAGAATTTATCTCTAACATCATTAACAATAATTTGTGTGATCTTAGAAGTAGCAGCTGTAACAATATCCTTTTAAATAAAGGTGACCCTAATTTTATCTTTCCACGGCCATTTTTCATAATCACACCAAACTTTTTATCATGTTTGGAAACTAAATGTATAAGCAAAAGAAAATTACCTTAATTTTTTGAATTAACTGACGCATCATGTCTACGGAATGATAATCATTGCTTCAATAGAATTACCACAAATAACGCTTCTAACGTCGGATGCAAAATGTGTTTAACCTCAGAATTGGATGTGAGGTGAATAAGGTCATCATAAAAAGTAAAGACTTAGAAATTCAGTGTTTAAAACACCGAGGTAAAATTTTATTAGCGCATGGATTTGAACCCCCAACAACATCAACTTTTATTATTTTTAAAACTAGCATATCTTTTATCCCGGTTTATCAAAATTACTGAGAGTTTATTAGTTTTTATAAATAAAACTCGTTACATTTTTTACAAATAGTATTAATAAAATAATTTGTTTACAAACTATAATATTTACCTAGAATATTCCATTTTTTACACAAAAAAAACTTAATTGTCTCTGAAGATCATAAGTCGCATGCTTCAAATTTCTTTTTGGAGGTGCCATGATAATGACTTTTGGGAACCGAAATACTTTTGTATTACATGAAAGTGATATAAAATGTAGATAAGATGTATTTTTCTTTGCATGCCCACATACGGCTTTTGAATATTATACTCCCCATTTCTTTGAGTTATCTTTCATAGACTGTTGTTACCTCTTTTCCTTTGATATTTCACTTTCCTGTATTCGGGGAAAATAATATCTATTGTAACACCCTAAACCATGAGACTTATATAAAAAGGTTTACTCGGAAATTTAAGGTGTCACTACAACAACCATCCGAAAAATTTCTAAACATTTAACAACATGCAATGAAAAATCACATTATCACAACTTTAAATAAAACCTCAAATAAAGTTTTAAATTGTAATCAACACAATTTGACATTAATTCCAAAAACATAACAACAACAAAACACCTCGTTCTCGGTGTTATAGAATCAGAGCAATAAAGCACTAAGGTATGATAACGATAACTAAATAAAAGTAAGCTCCAATAAGCTATCTTCCACTCACATCAACAAACTCTACTCTTGATCATTTGAAAGATGTATATGGTGGATACCATTAAGCAAAAGAAGTGAGATATAAACTTCGATATAAAATGCTGTAAATAATACAAAGGTAGGTAAACACGCAACATACCATACATTTAATACACAGTTAACATCTTATAATCTCACACCCATTCCACAATAATACATGCATATATACAATGAGACTCATGACACAACGTGACACTATGCATGTGGTACCATTACGAACTTCACATGTCCATACTCACTCTTGATTCCCTCCTTGGAACTAGAGCGCACCAAATTGATACTAACCTCCTTTTAATAATGATTCATTGGTTCCTCACTAGAATCAACTACTTACTCTCGGTCCTCACCTATGGACCAGATCACACCAAACTGAATCGAAGTTTGTACACCATGATGCATGACTTTCAACAAAAATATGCAATTATACATACGCATAAACAACCCTTGTTTTGACCATACTCATCACCAACAATGACACCAAACAAATATAATATGCACGCATTGAATCATGTAACATAACCAAATTCATCATTTATAATTTAAGAACAATTCACTAATTAATCATATAATAATTAATTAACAATGCTTAATTCATCAAAACAGTAACTAATTATCGACCAAACATCATAACAACATCAAAATTCTGAACCGACACCTCAAACAACACAAACCGGGAAAATTGCACGCTTTCTGACTGCATGATGGGAAGCCCGTCACCAAAGTGACGCATGTCAGCCACCTAAAGCCCCAAAGCGTTATTCCTATAACTACTAACTTAGAAAACTAAGCTTGGAGACTATGACAGTCTTCCATTCGTAATGTTGACACCCGTCACCCTGTTAAAATATGTAGAATTTCATTTTCTACATCAGAGATCACCCGACACTCTAATTTTCAACACCCAACGACTCAAAAAAACCATAAAAATATTCACACACCTTATGCACTAATTAAACAATGATAATTAGACTTTTAACTCATCAAAATTCACACTTTTCAATACTTTACGTTAGGTTTTCAAAGCTTTCACAACACAACAATGAAGGAAATTTAACACAACCATAAACAAAATTTGTCACCATAAAACCCACACGAAAATAAAACATCAAAACAAATTATAGTATAAATTATGCTCAGAAAATTTGGATTAACATACATCAACAAGAATCAAACATAGAATCGTAAATCATAACAGAATATTAAAGAGTTCGTTAAAGTCTTTGTTAATGCCTTGCATAAAATTCTATGATTTAGTCCAAGCCCTTTTGATTGATGCCTTACATAAAATTTCATGGCCATGGTGTGAGTTTATTAAATTCTTTGCTAAAACACTAAAAAAATGATCTTTTAGTATTGATTTTTTATTTTGCATGAACCATGCCCATATCTTCAAACAAATGGATGAACCTTCTATCACAAATGAAATATTCATGTTTGAAATGTGTTGCACAAAGTGTCCACAACTGTTATACCCCAAAATTTTCCCTCCTACTTCTCAAGACAATCCACAACTCCATACTCAAGGATTTCACAAGGGGTGACTAGATAAATCCTCTTCTAAGCAATCAATCCAAACTAAGGTTTTGCTTCTCTCAAGTTAAGATAGATTTACAGTGATTCAAGTGATCATCATACCTCATAATTTGCTTCAAGAGATCACCATATCAAGTTTCAAGCCTTACAAGTCAAAATTGCTCATCCAATTGCTCAGATAGCTAAAAATCAACTATATTGGACAAAAAGTCAATTATGGTCAACATACAGTCAAACTTCATAATTTTTTATCAGCATCAATATTTTGAAGTAGTATTCATCATTTGATCAAGGGTTGACCAAGATTCATCAAGAAAAATCAAGATTTGATCAAAAGTCAAAGTTTCTAAATTAGGATTTTTCAAACAAAAGTCAACAGAACTTTGACCAAGCATAACTTTCACATACTTTATTAGAAAATTTTCCACCAAAGCTCATTTTGAAGGGAATTCAATTCTCTACAACTTTATGTCTCACAAGCTTGGGCGGTAAATGCTTCAATTGGAAGTTATAGATCAAAACATTACAAGTCCTTTTAAAAAGTCAACAAAAAGTCATCTTTTTGCAAAGAAGTGTTCATGAGCATGGAAACTTTAATGAAGATGAACAAAAAGTGATGTTTATAGGACATCTTGATATTTCTAAAAAGTCCAAGAACACCCAAAAATGTTAAAAATTGAGCAAGATACAAGTTGTGCATTTTTTGAGGAGGTGCATAAAGAGAAATACTTGAGAAAATCAATTTTTTTCCAAATGGGCTTAACTTTTCTTGGTTCAAACTTGTTTCTAATCACAATTAGAACCTCCAAGCCCAATTCCACTCCCTTGAGATTTTTATTTTATTTATTTGATTTTTTATCCATTAAAATCAATTTAATTAAAATAAAATAGCAAAAAATAAATCAATCAATGCAAGGCTGTATATTTGACATTCTTGAGGTCCAAGATACTTATTAAATGACCTGAAATTCAAAATTGAGAGATTGGCAAGAGATTGATACAAGATTGACAATATTTGATCAAGATTGACAAGATTGGCAAATCAAATATACTCTCATTGAATGGGATATATTTTCTCATCAATGCTCAACCTGAATCCATCCTCTATAAATTAAGAGGGTTTCTAAACCCTACAGAGAGTTTTTTGCAGCTGGAAGAACCCTAACCAAACTCAAGAAAACCGTGGCACACAAGCAACTTGCAGCCAGAGTTTTAGCTTGATTCAAGTCATTCCAAGCATCCCAACACGTTCCTGGGAGTCCTCTGAATCGATCCAGCCATTCACCAAGCCTTGAAACATCCAGAATCACGAAATTCAAAATCACAGTTTGCTCTTCAAAATTCAAAATCGATTTCATTGATTCAAGCAATTTTAATACAATTTGATGCGTATTTGTGTGTGGACTGATGTTTATAAACTTTTTGGATAGTTTGATTTGAGTTTTAGCACAGAAACGAGAATCTGCCATTGCTAGGGTTCATGAGCTCGAATTAGGGATTTCCAAAATAGGATAAATTGGACAAAACCAGTGACCCTATCATACTCAGGGGATCAAACCGAGATGATCCATGATCTCATAACTGATTTATGTTGCGTATTTTTTAGTTTTGATTTCTTGTAGGGGTATAGTGACGAAACAGAACCGTGGTGTTATACCCCAAAATTTGCCCTCCCACTTCTCAAGACAATTCACACATCCATACTCAAGGATTTCACAAGGGTGGACCAGACAAACCCTCCCCTAAGCAATCAACCCAAACTAGGGTTTGGCCATTCTCAAGTCAAGATGGAATTCCAATGCTCCAAGTGATCATCATACCTCATCATATGCTTCAAAGAATCACCATGACAAGTTTCAGGCCTTACAAGTCAAGATTGCTCATTCAATTGCTCAGATGGTTGAAAATCAACTATATTGGACAAAAAGTCAACTGTGGTCAACATACAGTCAAACTTCATAATTTTTGGTCAACACCAATACTTTGGAGTAACATTCATCATTTGATCAGGGGTTGATCATGATTCCTTAAAGAAAGTCAAGATTTGATCAAAAGTCAAAGTTTCTAAAGTCAATAGAACTTTGACCAGACATAACTTTCACATACTTTATAAGAAATTTTTCCACCAAAGCTCATTTTGAAGAGAATTCCATTCTCTACAACTTCATGTCTCACAAGCTTAGGCAGAAAATGCTTCATTTGGAAGTTATGGATCAAAACATTACAGGTCTTTTTAAAAGTCAACAAAAAGTCAACTTTTTGCAAAGAAGTGTTCATGAGCATAGAAACTTCAATGAAGATGAAACCAAAAGGTCTATTTAGAAGACATCTTGAGCTTTCTAAAAATTCAAGAACACCAAAAAATGTTAAAAATTGAGCAAGATACACATTGTGCAAGTTGAGCATTTTTGAGGAGGTGCACAAAGAAAAATACTTGAGAAAATCAAAAAATTTCCAAATGGGCCTAACTTTTCTTGATTCAAACTTGTTCCTTATCTGAATTGGAACCTCCAAGCCCAAGGCCATGTTTTTATCTTTTATTTTTTATTTATTTTGTATTTTTATTCATTTAAAAACCAATTTAATTAAAATAAAAGATAGAAAATCAAAAATTAAGTGCAAGATTGATTTTCTCTCATCCTTGAGGTCCAAGCAAGCCAATTAATCTGATTATTTCGAAATAATAAGATTGACAAGTGATTTGATTGAAATTGACTCAAAAAGGAAATATTTGGTTTGATTCCAAATCAAATTATTTTTCATTGATTAGCATGATATTTCTTCACAATCCTTGACCTAATTCACTCTAGTATAAATACACAATGATTCCAAATGACAAGGGAACGAAATTCTGACCTCAAGAACCCTAAACGAAGTTCAAAAAACCGTGGCCTCCAAGTAACCTAGCAGCCATAGTTTTTCTTGAATTCAATCCATTCCAAGCCTTGCAATCGATCCCTAGAGGTCTTCTGATCGATTCCAGATACTCACAAGCAAGCCAAACATCCAGAATCACGAAATCAAGAACACGATTTGCACTTTCTTTTTTCAAAATTGATTTTGATTATTCATGCATATTTAATCTGTTTTGATTGTTTGTTCATGTTTAGAATGATGTTTACAAGCTATCTGGGTGGTCCAATTTGATTTTAGATGTAGGAATACCGTGATGCCATTGTTAGGGTTTTAAAGCTCTAATTTGGGATCCATCGATTTAGGAAAAATTGGCCAAAACTAGGGAGATATTCATGATCAGGAGGATGAAATCAATCGATCCATGTGTTCCTAATGAATTTATATAAAGTTTTCTGGATTTTAGAAATTTGCAGGTGCTTTAGTGACAGATAAAACTGTCACTATTGGTTTTTGCTACGGATTGTGTTTGTAGGTAAGAGCCTGTAAAAAAATTCAAATGGAGAAGAAGACCCCTCCGCGCGTTTTTTAAAATTGATCCCCAGAAATCAATTCCCCTATATTCATTCTGTTTCATATGCCTAACACCAAAGCAGGTTGGCTCAGATGGCAGAGGCAGCGCGCGTTCATCCTGGAAGGCACGGGTTCGAACCCTGCCTTTTCCAATTCTAATGTTTTTTTGTTTGTGTTCCGAAGCCATAGCCTTGAAGCTCCCGCTCGGACCCTAGAGCGAATCATGTCTAAGCTCCGACACGGATCCGCTTCTAGCAGTGAAACCCCAGAAGTTCCGACTTCTGGGTATCTCCAGCACAGAAACCCCAGAAGTCCCAACTTCTGGGTGCCTCCAGCAAAGCAATTCCCGAGCTCCACGGGATGGCTTCTTCGTTGCTTCAACATTTTTCTTATTTTCCATTTTTTTTATTATTTTGCTTATTTCATAGTTAATTAAAAATTAGTAATTAGGTTAAATAATTAGAATTAATTAGACAACTTCCACTAATTTCCCCCCCTCTCATTTTAATTAATTAATTTAGGGTTAGTATTAACTAATATTTCTTTAAATTAATTAAAATCAATTAGACTTAGGATTATTTTCCACATTTCAAAAATCCAAAAAAATATTAGGACTAGTTTTCTTTTTCGTTATTCATTTTCTCGCATTCTCTTTTTCAATATTATGTAACTGCTCATGGGATGTAATAGTTTAATTAGGATTTACTTTCCGCACTCCTATATTATGTATCTGCCCCAAAGCCATGTAATAGCGTAGGATTTACTTTCCGCACTTTATATTTTTCGCAATTTTACTTTCTGCACCTATAAACTGTTAGTAAATTAGGCGTGTATGGCAAGATAAAATCAATATAGATCACTTCTAATCACAAGATAAAAATTATCTGAATTCAACACACTCTCTTCACACATGCACCCCCTAGGGTATTCTCTCTCGTAGCCTTTCGAATAAATGGTCAAGTCCTTCGAACGTGGGGGTATCTTAGCACAAGCTGCCTATTAAACATATCATCATAGTCCCTTCGACTTAAAAGATCATAGTTCCTCGATGTTGCCTAACGAATACATGATCTAGTCCCTCGATGTTGCCTACGAAAAGTGATGATCTTCCCTACGAATGTGCTAGGATACTCCTACAAGTTGCCTTCTATGACCATCTAATGTCCCTTCGAATGTCCCTTTACATCCAACGAATAGGGTTACCTACCAACTAATGGTATGGATAGCGCTATTCTAAAGGAAATTAAAATAACACTGAAACGACCGTTCTGAGTAGGTAATAGACTCTTAATTGCTTGCTCTATCAAAACACTTTTCACACCTCACACTTTCAAAACATTTTCAGAACACTTTGTATACATTCCAGCGTGAATCATTACAAAGTTCCTTTTTTAAAAAACGAAACATTTCCAAACACTTCGTATACATTCCAGCGTGAATCATTACGAAGTCAAAGCGAAATGACTTTTTTCAAAATCTCTTCAAACACACACATTAAGCAAATTTTAAAGTGAGCTAAAGCAATTAAGAGCCCGTAGATAATTACGGATGGAAAGGATGTTAATAACTTCCCTTTTCATAATCACCTCCCTTACCCAGAATCTAACGAAGGTTTTTTCCTATTCTTTTCACCTTCCCTTAATTGGATAAAAGAAAAGTCGGTGGCGACTCTTGCTATCCGCAACATTTGCGATCAAACACAAAACAAAACAAGTCAGTTCTCCCACCGTGTTACACGTGGGTAAAAGTTTGAAAATTCAAACTAAGAAGATGACACCTTGGCGCGTTTTGGTTCCAACTTCTGGACCCCTCAGAAGCACATCTCCAGAAATTCCAATTTTTGGACCCCTTAGAAGCACATCTCCAGAAATTCCAATTTATGGACCCCTCAGAAGCGCTACCTCCAGAAGCTCCAGCTTCTGGACCCCCAAAGGAGGCATCACCCCCAGAAGCTCCAGCTTCTGGACATTTTCAACAACAGAACCCCCAGAAGCTCCAGCTTTTGGACGTCCCAGATCTAAAATCTCCAGAAGCCCCAGCCTCTGGACCATTCTAGCAACAGAATCCCTCCAAAAGCTCTAGCTTCTGGACGTCCCAGAATCTCCAGCCCCGCCTGGACCCTTTCGATCTGAAGCCCGCTTCAGACATTTTCAAGAGATCCTCCCGAAACTCCGGTTTGGGTGCCCAAGCGCCACTCAGGCTTGGCTGGCGCCTCCGTCAAGCTCGATGGATTTTTCTTTGTTTTATTTTATTTTTTCTGCTTTTTCTTATTTCCCTTTTAATTTAATTTAACTAATTTAATTAGTAATTAGGTTAAATAATTAGTTTAATTAGGTAATTTCACAAATAATTTTCTCCATGCTTTTTATTAATTAACTTAATTAGTTTAATTTAGGTTAATGTTCATTAAATCTTTTTTTAATTAAGATCAATTAGAACTAGGTTTTTTTCTCATATTAACATTAACCTTCAAAAAATACCAAAAACATTAGGATTTAGGTTTTCTCACTTAGACCCTTCATTTATTATTCTACATTTTAAATTCTAGAAAGGTTGTATATGTCGCATTTTTTTATCATGTAATAGCGTAGAACCTTTACATTTCTGCCTTTACTTTCTGCACTCTCATATTATCTATCTGCCCCAAAGTCATGTAATAGCGTAGGACCTTTACATTTCTGCCTTTAATTTTTGCACTCTCATATTATGTATCTGCCCCAAAGCCATGTAATAGCGTAGGACCTTTATATTTCCGCAATTTATTTTCCGCACCTATTAACTGCTAGTAATTAGGCGTGTATGGCAAGACTAAAAACAATCTAAATCACTGCTAATCATAAGATAAAATATCTGAATACAACACACTCTTCACACGTGCACCCACCTTAGGGTATCATCTCTTGTTGCCTTACGAAAATGGTC
This sequence comes from Vicia sativa, assembly GCA_021764765.1. Lineage (NCBI taxonomy): Eukaryota > Viridiplantae > Streptophyta > Magnoliopsida > Fabales > Fabaceae > Vicia > Vicia sativa. Next base: position 74,577,714 of record CM038795.1, read on the forward strand.
ATGTCCCTCGAACGTAGGGATATCTTAGCACTGCTGCCTACAATATATCATCATAGTCCCTTCGACTTAAAAGATCATAGTCCCTCGATGTTGGCTACAAATATATAATCTCGTCCCTCGATTGTTGCCTACAAAAAGTGATGATCGTCCCTACGAATATGCTAAGATATCCTTATAAGTTGCCTTCTATGACCATCTGATGTCCCTTCGAATGTCCCTTTTACATCCAACGAATAAGGTTACCTACCAACCAATGGTATGGATAGCTTTATTCTAAAGGAAAGCAAAACAACACGGAAACGACCGTTCTGAGTGGGTAAAATAAGTCTCTTTTGCTTGCTCAATTAAAATGCTTCTTACACCTCACACATTTCAAAATCTTTTCAAAGCGCTTTGTATACATTCCAGCGTGAATCATTACAAAGTTTCTTTTCCAAACCAAAACATTTCCAAACATTTCGTATACATTCCAGCGTGAATCATTACGAAGTCAAAGCGAAATGCCCTTTTCAAAACATCTTTCCAAACACACACAAAAATAATTAAAGTGAGCTAAGCAATTAAGAGCCCGTAGATAACTACGGATGGAAAGGGTGCTAATACCTTCCCTTTTCATAATCGCCTCCGCCTCCCTTACTCAGAATCTAACGAAGGTCTTTTCCTGTTCTTTTCGCCTTCCCTTAATTGGATAAAAGAAAAGTCGGTGGGGACTCTTGCTAGCCGCAACATTTGCGATTAAACACAAAACAAACAAGTCAGTTTTCCCACCGTGTTACAACAACCCTAATGCTTAACGAGATACCATAAGCTTTAACTTTAAGGTAGTTGAAATAGGATCCCCAAAGAAACTGTACCACAAATCACTAGGTGAATAATTTTCACAAACCATAATTGGTATGATGTATATATATATATATATATATATATATATTCTTGCTAAAGAACCTTATCTGTGATATTTAGGGATTCCGAGACTCAAGTGAGTTTACTTGAGCTCCAAGCTATGTGTCTTGCTTACCACTCAGTCGGGAGCCCTATTTATAGTGGTGCATGAACCTTATCATTTACTGCTTGTAATCGCTTCGAATCTTCATCATACGTAACTGAGTTGCCATAAAGCTCTATAACGTCCGCCGCTGCTAAATGATGGCTAATAGTGTAACATGTGCCGTCAAGGTTAAGTAGGAAGTTACATCTTTGAGGGGCTGACATTGCCATAACGTACTCATAAATGTCGGGCTGGTAGTAACCCTTGGATCCGAGGTATGAGCCTGGTAGCTGTCCCTTCGCCTTCTCTTAAGCCCGAGTCACTAGCACCTCCAGCCTCATAGCTTAGAGAAGTCCAACCCGATGAGTTGGGGTGTACCCTTGGTAGAATTACCTTATTCCTATCTGGATGACTATCTGTATATCTTGGTTACTTCAATACCTCGGAGAGTAGATTTTATGTACGAACATAAGCCCCCCAGTATATGGCTTCTAACCTTGAAGCCTTATGGTCGACAAATTAATCATGAATGTTTGGCAATGTTATTGCCTAGGAACATCTATATACAACTTAAGATGTCTCCTATAGATACTTTCCATGAACATCTATATAAGAATTCATCTATGAAGAGAACGATAGACAACATACAGAGATCAACACATGCAGAATCAAAAGAAAATTCAATATCATTCATTAACTCATAAGCACTGAAATATTCTTGTGCAAAAATTACAGTTGTGATATAGCTTTCTAGAAGCATCATAAACACATTTTTTGTAATTGTCTGTGAATTGTAATTCCTTGAGAAACCAAGTTGTGGTGTTCTTGAGAAGACTAAAGCAGTTGTTTTAGTGAATTGTAATTCCTTGAGAAACCAAGTTGTGGTGTTCTTGAGAAGACTAAGGCAGTGGTCTTAGTGGTTTGTAATCAAGTTCTGATTAGTGGATTAAGACCTCGTTGAGAGAGGAAAATCACCTTGACTGGTGGACTGGAGTAGTTTGAGTTCAAGCGAACCAGGATAAAAATAATCGTGTCTATTTAATTTGATTTTAAAACTCCAATTCAAACCCCCTTTTCTTGTGTTTTTCATCCTTCAGAAGGCATATGTGGAGGTCCAAGAGCTAAGTAGAAAGATCGACAAGGACCTTTATTGTAGCAGAAGTTATCTTCTTGTTTATCTCTGCAAAAAGCTTGTTACTGCAGAAGTTTGTTACAACTTATGTTGTTATTTTGAAGGCCCAACTCCAGTTAGGTAATAGGTTATAAATAAGCAGTTGTAACCTTGTTTTAGGAAGCTAGCCATTTTTAGAAAGAGGTAATATTTAGGGTTAGCCATGTAAGTGAATCCACCAAATTATGGGATGGTCACTGATTTATACCTCGAAGCCTGTAGGAAAGAGGATGATTTTACTCACTCAGAAGTTGTGAAGCAATGAGTGTAGTTGTGTCCTTGGAAGAAGCTGTGAAGCAATTCCAAGTTTTGTTTGTGTCACATGTGTGACTGCTTTATATTGTGTTTGAAGTGTGGTATCTTCAAACTGTTTTAGTTGTGTTTGGAGTGAGGTATCTCCAAGTTGATTGTGTTAGGAGCCAAGCAGTTGATGCAGTTACTGGTGTGATAGTGACTGATAGACATCACTAAGGTGATTGGAAGAGTGGAGGTTCTCATATCTAAGTGTGGTATCTTAGGTAGAAGGGTAATTGGGTAGCCTAATTGAGTGAGGAGTGTAAACATGGATGTTTCCCTCTGAATTAATACTGCTGATAGTGAACTTTATTCCTGGCTTGGTATGCCCCCAGATGTAGGTTTGTTAGAACTGAACTGGGTTAACAACTCCTTGTGTTCTTTTGTTTTCTACACTGTTAATTGTATGTTCTACTTTGTCTATTTTACAATGTCGGATCAGATGTCACGACATCCTGAGTCTAATGGCACCAAAATTTCAACCCTTTTTGGCATATGAACCAAGGTAAGAAATGGAATTAATTGCAGCAAGTGTGGGGAGTTTACATTTGTGAATAAACCATACAAGCATATGAGATAGAAACAAATAATTAAATCACACAATATAAGTCCAAATCCTTAAAAAATTATTAGAATAAATCTTTTTTATTTGATAAGAATTAATTAATAATTTAATCAATAATTATCGAATAAAAATTATCATAAACTAATAATTATTTAATGCACAAACAAGAATTTATTTGCATGATTAAATAAACATAAATGAAAGAGAAACGTTTAGAAATGGGTAGAGAAAAGAAAACCAGAGAGAAAGTCTAGGCTCAAATAAAGGGAGTCTGAAGCTTCTGAATAATCCAGTGTGCATGGTTTCTGAGAGTGCATCGTGGCCTTCTGATTAGAACCGTTGGATGATGGCTATTGGTAATTAGATAGAGATCCAATGATGAAAGTCGCGGGTGTATGGTATGGCCAACGGGACGCATTCAAAGAAACACACAGAAATAATTAAGGCTGGTGACATTTGTCACCACCACACTAAACCACCACTTAAACATCAATTTATTAACAAAAAATTAAGATTAAGATAATAAACAGAAGAACAAAATCAAAGTAATCAGAATACTTGGTCATGTCTCTCTCTAACATTCGCTCTTTCTCTACAAAATAACTCTCTCTCTCTCTCTCTACTTGGATCTCGTCGAAAAAAGAAGATTGGTCGTGCCGGAAATTGCCCTAGCGACAGTGACGGTGGCGGCGGATGACAGCTCTATCCCGATCTTAATTTTTTTTACGAATTCTGAATCGTCTCATCTTGCTAAACACTAATATTCAGTTTATTTATGCAGATTCTCAAGGATATGTCCTAGATCTAAAAGGGAAAGATGAAACCCTAAATTCGTTTCTTCAAAATAAACGGTGGTAGTGATGATGATTAAATCTAACTGAAGACAAATGAAAGGAAAAGGGAAAGAGATCAGAACCTTTGTCTCCTCAGTATGGAGATTCGTAAACTTTCGTCGGTTCTCCACGGTGAGATCTCTCTGATTTATATGCTTTTCTTCTTTTCTTCTTTTTAATTTTCGTTTTCTGAAGGGATTATGAGTAGGGAAATGATGAGTTTTTTGGGTATTGGGGTTTCAGACTTTTTCTGAGATCTAGGGTTTATGCCGTTTCGTTTTCTCTATGAACAGTGGTCATCCTCCCTTGGGATTTGTGCATTTTCTGTCTTTGTAGCATGAGAACTTTAAGATTTTCTATGTGTTACTGGACTCTCTTTTCTGAAATAGGCTTGCACAAATTTTCCTTGGGCTTAACCATTTTCCTGATAGTGGGCTTCACAAAATTGTTTTTGACTTGTTGCTTGTTGTGATTTTTTGGCCATTTTGTTGTAAACTGTATTAGGCTATTTGTTGGGCTTTGATGCTTCGGTTTTGCCATGTTCCTTGATTCGTACCCGCTGTACTTTTGCTTTTTGAACTCCTTTGTGAACCAAAACTGATTTTTTTTTATTTGCAATGGATTCTTGGCCAATGATTGAATCTTGAAAATTCTGATTTGTTTTTGTGGAATATATATATGAGGCTTTTATTTGTTGTTGGTATCATGATTGAAAACCTAAATTCGGATTCTTGCCAATGGTCCCTAATGATGAAACTTGAATAGAAAACTTCTTGTGGATAGTTCTTGTTTATGTTTATGTTTTGATTCCTAGATCACTTGATAAACATTCTTTTTCTTTGTGTTTCATGTAATCACGACAATTGCGAGGGCTTGAAGTTTGAAAAAGAAAGTCTTGGAGAACGCAAAGATTTGGAGAACATGGCGAACTTACGAAGAACATGATGATTTGAAGAAAACACACTAGTTTTTTAGGACTTAGAAACTTTAGTTAAAATCTTATAGAATTTTGATAAACTTTATAGTTTATAACTCTAAATCCTCTTTGGGTATTGCCAAAATGATTTGAGACTTTCATGAACTTGAATGCTTTTTTCGAACATAAGCATAGGAAACTTGTAAAGTTCTTTGTATCAATAAAGTTTTTCTTTTAAGAAAGAAACTTGAGTTTTCAATAACTTTAGAACTTGAATCCTATTTTGTTATCTCTTTAATATTTGATTTGACATTAAGATGTCGAAAGCAAATCCCAAGAATTCTATCTTGTATTATTCCTTGAATTAAATTCAGAATTCCCTTGAATAGGCTTTGAACTCAAGCTTGTGACCATTTGTTAATTCAAATTATGAAAATCCTTTGAAATGGTTTGAATCCTTTGAATGTCCTTTTAGGCTTGAGAAATTTTACAAGTCCATGTAACTTGTAGTTTGAATGTAAATCAAATCATCATCTAAAAACAATCCATATGTTTTAGCTTTTCAATCTTCTTGAATTCAAAACTTAAAAAAATATGTATTAGGTGGACCTTGGTTAACACACTAATCTAAATGACGAATGCCAAACCTAAAAATGCCTCTTCAAAGATGAACCACAAAAGGAACATCACCTTGAAAAAGAAATCCTGGATGACTTAAAGCGCAAGGAACAATCAATTTGCAAATTGTTTTAATCCAAGAAATCTATAAGCTCAATTTTTTTGGCTCCATGATCAAAAGCGAAGAACATACTTTAATTCATAATTCCCGTAAGATGGATTATACTTTGAGATCAATCCAGATAGTCTAATTAAGCGAACTAATTCTTGAATTAATGACCAAAGATCAAACGGACCATAATTTGCAATCCAGGAGGCATATTGAAGACTTATTAGAAGAAGAAGTTCTCAACGAATCGAGGACACAAAACCCTAATTTTAAAGAAATGAATAGAGTAATATGATCTACTTCAATATACTTGCAAACTCTGAATCCTCTAATGAAACAAAGAATCATTTGAGATGTCACTAAAATCTAATGTCCCTATTCAATCATCTTAAACTTGATAAGTGAGAAAGAGCGACAAATTCCGAACGTTCAAGGTGTGAAAGGATTGAATACTAAAAGAAACCCCAGAAATTTTCCCTACGCGAGATACGAATGCCACAAAAGAAAGCAGACAAGATATCTTAACTACAAAGTCAAGGAAGAGGTAATTGAGGAGAAAAACCAGTTAAGCAACATCATAATGTCTTAACACAACAATAACAACTAAGAAATATTCGAAAAATCTCAATAACACTGGGGATAACCAAGTAACCAAAATGAGTAATAAACAACAAGTCTTAACGAAAACACTCTGGGAAGTAAATCGTAATTCTCAAGCGAAAAGAAAAGCAATAAATTAAGTCATCTCAGGATGTCTTATCAAAAAAATTCTGAGAATAAAAACCTCACTTCTCAAGCGAAATGAAAAACAACAGATTAAGCCATATCAGGTTTTCTTAACGAAAATGCTTTGAGAAGAAAACCTCACTTCTCAAGCGAAAAGAAAAACAACAGATTAAGTCATCTCAGGATGTCTTAACTAAAATGCTTTGAGAAGAAAACCACACTTCTCAAGCGAAAAGAAAGCAATAAATTAAGCCATCCCAGGATTGAAAATGCTTTGAGAAGAAAACCACACTTCTCAAGCAAAAAGAAAAGCAATAAATTAAGCCATCTCAGGATGTCTTAACGAAAATGCTTTGAGAAGAAAACCGCACTTCTCAAGCGAAAAGAAAGCAATAAATTAAGTCATCTCAGGATGTCTTATCGAAAATTTTCTGAGAATAGAAAACTCACTTCTCAAGCGAAAATAAAAACAACAGACTAAGCCATCTCAGGATTTCTTTACGAAAATGCTTTGAGAAGAAAACCACACCTCTCAAGCGAAAAGAAAAACAACAGATTAAGTCATCTCAGTGTTAGAACATAGTTTGGTTCTGCACCAACCTTAGATGTTTTGATGATAACAAGTACTGTTGATGACAATTATGTTCTGACTATAATAAATAAATATTTTGTATGAAACATCGTTGGCTTCTAAGTTTGTTTAAAAGTATGCAGATAAAGTTCTAACCTTGAAAAGAACAGAAGTTCTGATGACAGTAGAAGTATAGAAGTTCTGATGAAAGTAGAAGAACATAAGTTCTGATGAAAGTAGAAGAACATAAGTTCTAATGAAAGTAGAAGAACAGAAGTTCTGATAACAGTAGAAGAAGAAGTTCTGATGAAAGTAGAAGAACAAAAGTTATGATGAAAGTAGAAGAACAGAAGTTCTGATGACAGTAGAAGAATAGATGTTTTGATGACAGTAGAAGAACAGAAGTTCTGATGTCAGTTAGAAGACTCTGGTCTATGTGAAGTTCTAATAGCGTTAGAAGACTCTGATCTAAGAGAAGTTCTGATGTTAGAAGAAGACTATGAACTGAACATATAGAAGTTCTGACATGTTAGAATATGTTAAAAGATTCACGCTCTAAACGAAGTTCTGATAAACTTCTAAAAAGCACCAGACTACTCTACAAACTCTAATATCCATGTTCTGGCTGAAATGCTCTGAAGCGTTTCCATTCATTAAATGAAGATTTGAAGCAATGGTTAACTTCCAACAGGATCTCGCTTTTATGGAAAGAAAAATCAACTCAAATTATCATCATTCCATATACAGCTTAAGATGTCTCCAACGAATATTTTCCATGAACGGCTATATAAGGATTCATCTATGAAGAGAGCGATAACAGATTAATACACGCATAAAAAAAAAGAAAATTCAAATCGTTCATTAGTTCATAAGTGTTGAAATATTCTTGTGTAAAAATCACAGTTGTGACATAACTTTCTAGAAGCATCATTAAACACATTTTTGAAATTGTCTAAGAATTGTATTCCTTGAGAAACCAAGTTGTGGTGTTCTTGAGAAGACTAAAACAATTTTTTTAGTGAATTGTAATTCCTTGAGAAACCAAGTTGTGGTGCTCTTGAGAAGACTAAGGCAGTGGTCTTAGTGGATTGTAATCAAGTTCTGATTAGTGGATTAAGACCTCGTCGAGAGAGGCAAATCACCTTAACGGGTGGATTGGAGTAGTTTGAGTTCAAATGAACCAGGATAAAAACAATCATGTATATTTTAATTTGATTTCAAAACCCCAATTCAAACCCCTCTTTCTTGTGTTTTTCATCCTTCAATTGGTATTAGAGCGCCTGGTTCTAGGTGCTAACACTTAACCGTGTCAGAAAAAAGATCCAGCTTGAAAAACACTGTGGCAGAAAAGGTTCAGAACAACTATGACAACTATGACGACAAAGAAAAAGTCAGCGACAGAACTCCAATGTTTGACGGATAGAACTTTTATTACTGGAAGGACAGAATTGAAAGTTTCTTTCTGGATCATGAGGGTGACCTTTGGGACATGGTAACAGATAGTTATACTCATCCTACTGACACAAGTGGTCAGAAGATTGAAAGGAAGAAAATGTCAGATCAGCAGAAGAAGGAATTCAAAAATCACCAAAAGGCCAGAACCATCCTTCTAAGTGCTATCTCATACACGGAGTATGAGAAGATCACAAACAGAGACTCAACTAAGAACATCTTTGATTCCTTAAGAATGACGCATGAAGGCAACACGCAGGTCAAAGAAACAAAAGCTCTTTCCCTCATTCAGAAGTACGAAGCATTCAAAATGGAAGAAGATGAAACGGTTGAAGCAATGTTCTCAAGGTTTCAAATTCTGTAGCTGGCTTAAAGGTTCTGGATAAAGGATACTATGTTGCTGACCATGTAAAGAAAGTCATCAGAAGTCTTCCCAAGAAATGGAGACCTATGGTGACAGCACTCAAGCTTGCAAAAGATCTGAACAATATCTCTCTAGAAGAACTCATCATCTCATTAAAAAGTCACGAGATTGAATTAGAAGAAGATGAGCCCCAGAAGAAAGGTAAGACTATTGCTCTTAAATGTAACAAAAAATATGACTCTAAAGCTTTTCAGGTAGAAGAAGAAAACTCTGGAGGATCTTCGTCAGAAGATGATGAGCTATCTCTGCTCTCCAGAAGAGTTCAACAACTCTGGAAGTATAGACATAGGAAGTTCAAAAATTCCATAAGATTTAGCAACTTCTCTGATCCATCCTCTGGACACAGAAAGTCCAAAAGCAAAGATGTTTTCTGCTACGAATGTAAGGAACCTAGTCACTATAAAAGTGATTGTCCCAAACTTCTAAAAGAAAAGCTAAAGAAGAGGTTTGACAAAGAAAAGAAGAAAAGTCTTATGGCAACATGGGATGACTCAAATTCTTCTGAAGCTTCGTCAGACTCAGAAGATGAAAGAGAAAACATGGCATTAATGGCCAACATAGTTGACAACTCAGACTCCTCAGACTTTGAATCCGACACTGAAGAGGTATTTCCAAATTTTGCTGTTAATTTTTCTAGAGCTGAATTAGAAGAAAGCTTATCTGAAATACTTGAAAACTATCAGAAGCTTAAAATTAAATACAAGAATTTGAAATAGAATCCTGTATCTGATTCAGAAGATAATAAGAAACTTGAAACAAAAAATTATGAGCTTAAGAAAATTATTTCAGAATTAAAAATTGAAAACTCTATTTTTAAAGAAAATCTTCAAAAAGCTCAAGAAAAACTTGTTTCAGAAGTTCTGAGTAACACTGATAATATTCTGAAAGAATATGATATTGGTTTTCAAGAGTTTCTTGCTAAGAGCATAGACAGAAGCAAAATGGATTCAATGATCTATAAAGTAAGTAGAAACAGAAGAAAAGGCTTATTGTATGTACCTTCTAAAGATGATAAACCATATTCTGGAGTAGATGATATGGTCATTAAATACACACCTCTGAAATCACACTTCACCTATGGTCACCCACATGACATAAAATATACTAGTGAATCATACTATGCTAAATATTATGATAAACCTAAGTTCAAACAGAACTTTGAAAAATCTAACCAAAAAAGACCCAAAAAGATATGGGTACCTAAGGATAAAATAATATATGTTGCAGATGTCTTTGACAACAAAGTTGAAACACCAGTCATGGTACATGGACTCTGGATGCTCTCGACACATGAAGGAAAGAAAGCATATGTTCCAAAGTCTGGAACTTAAAGCTGGAAGTTACGTAGGTTTCGGAGGCAACTAGAAGTGTAAAATCATTGGCTCTGGAACTATTGGTAACTGTTCTTTACCTTCTATTACAAATGTTCTTTTAGTAGATGGATTAATGCATAATCTGTTATCCATAAGTCAATTAAGTGATAACGGGTATGATATTATCTTTAATCAAAAGTCTTGTAAAACTGTTAGTCAAAAAGATGGAAAAATCCTCTTTAATGGCAAAAGGAAAAACAACATTTATAAAATCAAACTTTCTGAACTTAAAAGTCAGAATGTTAAATGTCTTATGTCAGTGAAAAATGAGCAATGGGTCTGACACAGGCGATTGGGGCATGTTAGTATGAGAAGAATATCCCAAATTAACAAACTCAATCTAGTTAGAGGACTTCCAAATTTGAAGTTCAGCTCAGATGCTCTGTGTGAAGCTTGTCAAAAAGGAAAATTTTCAAAATGTTCTTTTAAATCAAAAAATGTTATTTCTACCTCTAGGCCATTAGAACTTCTGCATATTGATTTGTTTGGACCAGTGAAAACTGCATCTATAAGTGGTAAGAAGTATAGGTTGGTGATCGTAGATGACTATAGCAGATGGACATGGATAAAATTCTTAAGACACAAGGATGAGTCACATTCTGTGTTTGCTAACTTTTGTAAATCATAAGTTTGGATCGGCCGCTCAAGAACGTGTATCAAATAGAATTGAGAATTTGGATAGGTTGAAGTTTTAGATAGGAATCCACTTAGCTTAGTACCTTACTCCAAGTTTTTATTATATCATTTTTCAGTTACACGTATTAGATTGGATTCACAACAGATAGATTTGACAGTGAAGAGTGAAGACCCAAAGAAGAATATTTTTATTGTGTTGAAAACTTCGATCTAATAGATGATGTATACATTAGACTTGTTGTGTTGTAAAAGAATATATCTAGTCTAATTTCAAACTTGTACATTGATGTATCATGTATCAAAAGTTAAAATTGTAATTATTATTCTATACATATAATTATGTTTGTTATATTTTTTGCATCAGAATAGGTTGGTTCATGACCTAACCATGGGAAATTAATGTCAAGTAAAGGATGAAGTTCTGAAAAATCTCATATAAATTCTTACTATCATTATCTAAATGTTAATTGTGATAAGGTTAATCGTAGGTGTTAGGAAGGAACTTGTAGTTGAGAATCATATTGAAATAGTGGGGTCTTGGGAAAAACCGGTCGAGGGACGGATGAACGCTCAAGAAAATAATTGAGGGAATTTTAAAATTGGAAGGAATCAAATGGATTTCCGGCGATGGTTAACAACTATCAAAGTCCAAAATATTTGCTATGTTTACATCTCTTTTCTCTACATCGTAGTGGTACACTTAATGTGATAACAAAGAAAAAAATGTCTTGCACACAAATTAAACTAAACTAAATTATAAAAAAAAAAGGATTAATATGTTTTATGTATAGAATTACGGTGAAATTGTTTTAAAAAGTGTAAACATATATCCTTTCTCAAGTCCAAAAGCATATACATTTTCTTAATCACACTCTTTATAATACTTATTACATATGAGTTGTAGATATTCTACTTTATGTTTGTTTATTCTTACATTCTTATTTATTGTCAATTTTTTGTTAATGATATTAGCTTTAATGAAAAGAAAAAAAAGGCGCGCTGAATTCATCTTAGTTATTAAGTACAGTGCCTTTCTTTTCTTTTAAAAATTCAACTTACATTATTCTACCTAGTACTAGTATATACACATATATATTTTTAGTTGAAACTTATAATACTATATAAGGGTCAAAATTATGCATGACCTCTATACGGAGCCGTTTTCAGCACGCATGTGTATAAAGTGGTCAAACATGTACGCAGATCAATTTGTCACATACTACACTAAAACGAATTAATTGGTAGACTAAATGGTCAAAACTCTCATCATCTAATGATCTAAGGCATCAATGATATATCCACGTTGTGTCCAAATTACAATGGCAATCCCATTTTCGTTTTCGCACATTCAACACATTTTGCAGTTCTTAATTAAAATAAAATTTTTAATGCGGCTTGTCCTGTAGTAAGAAATGTTTGGATATTAATATTTGATGAACACGAAATTTATCGTAGAGAAATTTTAGATTTCAAATATGGATAGATTTTATTAAAGAATGATTTATTTGATATATTTTAGTTAGGGTTAGGGTTTCTTATATTACTTATTTAGCATAAATTACTTATATTAAAAAATATATGATTATCATAAATTCGATTTCTCTACGATAAATTTATGATAATCATAAATTTTTATATTCACTCAAATTAAAAAATATATATTATCATAAATTCGAAATTGCTAAAAACGAAAAAGATAAATCTACAAACAATCTTACAGCACCTAAGTTAATAGAGTACAACGACAACATGAAAGTGCCTACAAATATGATAAAATAAAAGTAACTGAAATACTCATACTTCAGGATCTGCCACATTGACGCTCAAATCTTCATCAGATCTGTAATGAATTGAAGTAAATATGTCAACTGAATCAACAAACACCGTACTAAGACGGAAAAATAACAAACGCGCCGCACAAAACAACAAAAATTTGAAAACACAAAATATATAATGTAGATTTATGTGGTTAACCACTTATTTAAATAAAAAAGAGAAGGAAAAAACAATGTTGAGGGATGATTTCAAGTCAAAAATGGCCAAAAATCATCCCTAAAATGGAAAAGCAGAAAGAGAGAAAAGTTGAGAGAAAGAGATTTTTTTATGCAACAAAAGTTTTAGTCATAATTGTATATAAATATATATTTATAATTCGATTTTAATATAGTTTTCAATAATATAATTTTTTGAATTAATCTTTTCCTTTCTCTTTTCAGAAAAATGACTCGCAAACTAATAAATTGGTATCAAAGTTTTTGGTTCGATTTTTTGTATCATATTTTCAAGTATTGCATGTCGATGGTCGTGTTTATAGGAATCATGAATCACATTTGTTGCAACGATGAATGATGGCAACAATATTACCAATTCTCTTCCAACTCTTAGACTGCAAGAATTGAATTCAATGGAGTAGCCAGATGAAATCCTTATTCGGTTTTCATGAAACCCTTGAAATTATCATCAATGGCGTTCCGGAACTTGCTGACAATGCAACTAATGCTCAAAGAGTCAGTCACAAGTATGGCAAAAAGAAAGATTGCAAGGTTGCATTTTATATTCAGTCGGCGGTAGATGCAGTAAATTTGATCGAATTTCTCATGTTGACTCGGTGAAGGAGGCATGGTATATTCTTGTCAAGTATTATAAAGGAGGTGAAAAGGTTAAAACTATCAAGTAATAGACATTACAGAACCATTATGAATTACGGCATATGGGATGAAAAGAAAAGATTGCATGTTACGTCTCAAAGGTACATAATTGTGTCCATCTCACGAAAGGTTATGGTTAAACCCTAACTGATAAGATGATAGTTGAGAAGGTAATGTGTACATTGACCTCTCACTTTGATCACATTATCGTAGCCGTTCAATAATCCAACAATCTTGAAACCATGAAACTGGAAGATTTGTTTGGTTTTTTGGAGGCACATGAGATGAGGATTGTCGAAAGGAAATGTGTTTAGATTTTATATAAGCACTACAAGCTAAAACATGGAAGGAACATGGTGACTCTTACAAGTTCATGGGCAAATGAGACAAGACTCCGAGTAAGAATTTTTGGTCGAACTCTAAAAATCCTAGGTTCGATGATATGGCTTCTTAATCCTCGAAAAGAGGAGAAGGAAACTCCTATAAAAAAGACAAAGAAGGTGTGTAGTGCTATAACTGTGAAAAATGGGGCCATTTAACCAAGATTTGTCGGTATATAAAAGACAAGGGAACATCAAAAGGTGAGGAGGAAGGAGAAAACCTTTCACGCCAAGATTAAAATAATCTTGAAGATATGGTGGTTTTGGCTGCAGTTGCAGATGAGCATGTCGACACCAAAATTTGGTTTCTCGGCACAGGATGCTCGAATCACATGACTGGTAGAAAAGCGTGGTTAACAAATTTTGACGAGTCGAAGAAAAGCAAGGTCGAATTTAATGATCATTGTAACACGGTGGGAGAACTAACTTGTTTTTTTTACGTTTGATCGCAAATGTTGCGGATAGCAAGATTCGCCACCGACTTTTCTTTTATCCAATTAAGGGAAGACGAAAAGAACAGGAAAAGACCTTCGTTAGATTCTGAGTAAGGGAGGTGGTTATGAAAAGGGAAGGTGTTAGCACCCTTTCCATCCGTAGTTATCTACGGGCTCTTAATTGCTTAGCTCACTTTAAATTGTTTTTGTGTGTGTATTTGAAAAGATTTTGAAAAGGGCATTTCGCTTTGACTTCGTAATGATTCACGCTGGAATGTATACGAAGTGTTTGGAAATGTTTTGTTTTTGGAAAAGGACTTTGTAATGATTCACGCTGGAATGTGTACAAAGTGTTTTGAAAAGTTTTAAAAGTGTGAGGTGTGAAAAGATGTTTTAATTGAGCAAGCAAAAGAGACTTATTACCTACTCAGAACGGTCGTTTCCGTGTTTTTTGCTTTCCTTTAGAATAAAGCTATCCATACCATTAGTCGGTAGGTAACCTTATTCGTTGGATGTAAAGGGACATTCAAAGGGACATCGGATGGTCATAAAAGGCAACTTGTAGGGATATCCTAGTGTATTCGTAGGGACGATCATCACTTTTCGTAGGCAACAATCGCGGGACGAGATCATATATTCGTAGACAACATCGAGGGACTATGATCTTTTAAGTCAAAGGGACTGTGATGATGTATTATAGGCAACCGTGCTAAGATACCCCCACATTCGAGGGACTTGACCATTTTCATAAGGGAACGAGAGAGGATACCCTAAAGGGCGTGCATGTGTGAAGAGAGTGTGTTACATTCAGATATTTATCTTATGATTAGTGATCTATGTTGAGTTTTATCTTGCCATACACGCCTAGTTACTAGCAGTTAATAGGTGTAGAAAATAAATTGCGGAAATATAAAGGTCCTACGCTATTACATGGCTTTGGGGCAGATACATAGTAGGAGGTGCAGAAGGTAAAGGCGGAAATGTAAACCTACGCTATTACATGAAAATAAACTTGCAACCTATACATCCTTTCTAGAATTTAAATGCAAAAATAAATAGCAGAAGAGAAACTACATCCTAGTATTTTTGGTATTTTTGAAAATTAGAGTTTATGTGAGAAAAACCTAATTCTAATTGATTTTAATTAATTGAGAAAAAATTAATGAATATTAACCTAAATTAAACTAATTAAGTTAATTAAAAAGCATGGAAAAATTGTTTGTGAAATTTATCTAATTAACCTAATTATTTAACCTAATTACTAATTAAATTAATTAATTAATTAAAAGGGAAAGCAGAATATAAATAAAATAGAAACAAAAAAAAGAGCTTATGGCAGAAGCTGCCTCAGAAGCTAGGTCTTTTGTGAGTGACGCGTCGTGGGCATCCAGAAACTGGAGTTTCTGGTGGAAATTCTGCTAAGCATGTCCAAGAGCTGGGGCTTCTGTATCAACAAAAACAGAAACTAGAGATACTCTTCAAATACACACAATCAAACTTCCTTCAAAGCTTATGGTGATTGATAAATTACAACTCAACTAACGTCCTACTCAAGTATCAAAGAATACAAGAGAGGCTCACAATAAACAACCAACACAATAAACAACCAACAATGTAAATTCTAAAATCTAAATCTTTTGGAACGACCAAACTGTAAAACAAGGTTTGCAGTCCTTCAATAGAGTAACAACAACTAGAGTTACTTTACTCACAAGTCTTTAGCGTCCTAAACTTTCTCCACAAGAGAAGGACATAAGATCTCCAATAATATTGCTGAAGTTGTTACACCATCTTCCTTAATCGAAGCACACAAATTAAAACAAACTGACTTCCTAAAATTTTTGAACTTAACCAGTTATGTCAGCTTCACATGTCAGGACATCTGCTGCGACATCTGTTGTTTCAGTTTTCTTCAAGGTATTTTTTTGAGAATAATGTTTTACCAAAATTTCTGCCAATCAATAGAACCAACACAGCTTGAAAACCACAATTATCGTCACCACCTACATTGACGATCCTTTCAACGTATTTGTGCATGAAAACTGACATGAGATCGATGAATGATATTTTTGATGGAGTCGGTGTAGGCGGTGGTTTGCTAATACGGGCACCTTTGGAAGCACTTTTTTGAGATTTTGGTGTAGGTGAATCGGGAAATACTTTGTCAACATGTTCAAAATACGAAGGACTCCTCGTAGTAGAATTGTCGCCAGGTGTCGGTTTCAACTTCTTTGGTGCACCTTTAGTTTTTACCGGTTGGGAGGGTGGTTTCAAATCTGTGGTCTTCGGAAACACAATCTTCCTAAACTCTTCTTTGATGTGGAGTTTCGTGGCGTCATCGAATTTCAAAAATCTCGCCTGTATTGCTTCCCAATTAGTAAAGATGGAGATATTTGACTTATCGCTTTTCATCTTCCCATCATCGTCAAAATTTAGTCTCTTTCAATGACTAGAGACCTCGTCTATACATATCAGAATATTACCACTCATATTGGATAAGACACAAGCACAAGGGAGACCATATGTTTTCACAATAGTGCACCCACACTTTGAGGTGTCATCACCCACATTTGAAGCTCTTTTGGCCTCACAAAAAATATAATTAAGTGTCGCCCGAGAGATGTTATCGACCAATTGAGAATATAACATGTTGTCTTTGAACCTGTGTTCCAACACCGTGATACTACGATCAAATGTCGTTTGTATCTCGTTATGTTGGTTTAGTATCATATGGTTTGCATATTCCCAACCCGTAATCAAATCATTATTTCTATTTCCCAACCAATTATTGAGACAAGCATGCGTACACTCAAATCGATTTGATGTTGTGCTTTCACCTGATCAAGTATTGTGCTTTCAATATATTTCAATAGATTCAGATATTTCACACAAATTGCTCGGAATTGTAAAACAGCGTCAGCATGCATCTCTTTTGTAGATGCAAATATAATAACATTCCATGCAGCCATGATTTCATCCACAATAACACCCGACTTGACCTACTTTCCATCTTCACCAGCTACCTGTTTTGACCCCACAACAGGTTTAACCCGACTTCTCACATTTTTGTAATATGGTACCTACAAAGTAATGTGGTAGAAGTCGGAAATACGATTGCAACGACATTCATTAATTTTGTATCTCGGTCGATAGCTATTACTTTTGGCATATTCTCTTGGTCCTTCAACATTGACCTACATACCTCTAAATCCCATTGACATATGTCTTCTTTTTCGCACTCTAGAAATGCAAAACCAACAGAGTATGTCTTCTCAGTCGACGTAACACCAAAAATTTCCAACAATGGTACTTGTACTTGTTGGTTTTATACGTGGAATCAATTACGAGCATGGTAGGAAACGTGTTGAACAATTTAACGGAATTAGGATGAGTCCAATAAATATCTCTAACAGTTACTCCATCATCACCCCGTCAGTGCCTACAAACATAATTGTTCTCATCTAGAACTTTTAAAAGGTATTGCATTTCGGTTCGATCCTCCCGAAGAGCTAACTTGGTTTGATAGCACTTATTGTACACTTGTTTGATGTTGTATGTGATCTCCGGTATTTTGCGCTTCAAATTTGCAAGAATGTTTTTGGGAGGTACCAAATTCAACGTCATGTCGGAAACACATGTCTTCTCATCCGGAAGTAGCTGACATGCTATTGGATGACCGACCAACTTTGGAGTTAAATAATGGTTGTGTTCACTGCTAATCACATTAAATTTCCATTTCTTGTTGGCTATGAGATAACCATGCAACCGAAACGGGCACTCACATTTTCCTGTACCGGTGTCCTCGCGTTTAAAATTTTGAATGCGAGCCATGTATTTTACGCTCCTTTCATATGTCAAAATTACAAACGCATTTCTTCTATCAGTACCATTATCGGACCTTGCTATCACAATACCAAATCGTAGTCTCGTTGCCTCTAAACAAATCCACTACAACATATCATCCCGTAATTCAAATTCTTCAATATTTTCAAAATGTTCACGAACATCTACCGCCTTAATTGCGAGAGGCGGAACTACAACCGGCGAAACAAGTTCAGTCACATCGGGTTTGAGAATGTTATCGGGGTGCACCATACCTATGTTACATAAAAAACATAATTATATACATATCACAGTAAATTCTGCTGGAAAATTTAACACAGAGACAAAACCGAAAATAGACTTCCGGTTTAGTTCAACTAGAAATGGGAAGTATACATCCGATTTATATGTAACCTTATTTTCAGCAAAACTTACAGATTAATGTAGTGAACAAGGGATAAAAGGGATAAAGTTTACCAGAAATTTTATTTTCTTGAGCTATTTCTGATATAACGAACCACAAAAATGAGGATTTGGAGTGGAAAATGGATTGACAATGGCGAGGGTTTTTGATAGGTTTGAAGGAGAAAGTGTGTTATGGTGATGATCACCATGGTTGCTGTTTTAAGCAATCAGTCTCGCGAAAAAACCAAGAGTATACTTCCGGTTTCATATAAAATATTCATGTGGCAATACAATTCAATGTTCCCGCTACTATAACCGGATGTATACTTTCGGTTCCCAACCGGAAGTGCATCTTGTAACACCCCAATTCTACCCCTCGTAATTAATAATAAAAATCAGAGTTTCAAAATTTTATCCAACATAAATTGAGGTATCACATATTCGTGTTTTCATCACTTTGCATTATAATGCACATCACAAAAGTCAAAGGTCGGATATACCGATTCATATCATAAATCATCATATAAACATATGACTATTCACAGCACATCGGATGTGTTCACAAAATATACATATCATCATGTTATCATTGATACATAAAGTTATAACATCATAAGATAGTATACATAGACTATCCTATCCAAAATAATAATGTCGCCCAAAACCCGAGTGTTACTACGATCAGAGCAGAGCGACTCAAAATAAAGAGACTCGAGCTAATCCTCATCATCCTCGTGGATCACATGCACGTTACCATTATAAAGGCAACGGCGAAACAAGTAAAGGGTGAGATACTCCAAAACATATAATTAAAGGCATGATAAAATATATAAATAGTTTTGGAATTATAAATGATATAAGTTAATAAGAGTATGTCAACATATATCAAAATCTTAGATACTTTAAATTATCATTTAGTGTATAAAATTAACACTTTAATTTCGTCACATAATCATTATACTCGTATCAAAACAAAGTATCATATAACATCGCAATTCAACATAAGCCATCAATTAAAACCCAACGCCAAACGACTCAAACATGAACATAACCGACTCCATGAGACACGACTATCTTATGCATGTGGTACCCGTCGCTTTGTCCATAATTAGGGACATTTGGCATAAATCCCATCGTCGCTTGCATAAAAGCTCTCGTCGCCAATGCAATGTATGTGACTCGACAATACAACATCACAAACACGACACAACAAAAACATCATCATCGCTCATCAAAATTGATATAATGTCCACGTCGCCATGTTTATCCTCATCAAGATAAACATATCATCACAGTTCCTTCATCTTCCTCACTTTATTTTCCATAACATACAGTGTTTTGGTTTTACAGTTCAGCATAGTTTCCATTCTTGCAACTTATTCCTACTAGCCATGGTAATAAAACACCTACATCAATACTCCTAACCCAATTTTCCTAAGTTATTCCAATAATCACACACACAACTCATAAACCATACTATCAATTTTATCCTAAACCCAAAATATATTCACCAAACCCTAACTATAGGAAGTGGAAGATCAAACCCCTTATCTTAAATGCTTGAATGATGCAAGATGCTCCAACCAACTTCAAACCCTTAGCTTGTGCTCTTGCTCTTCTTCTTCCTCCAAAACTCTCTCTACTTTCCTTTCTAAGTATGTTTGGTGTTGTAATGAAAGAAAAAGAGGAAAATGGTGATTTTGTTGGTTCTTACTACAAGCCAAGGGGTGTACACCCAATTCTCACTAATTAGCACTCACACCCCCAACTTATCTTACTATTAATTATAACACTAATAATATCTAATAATATTATTAACCCAATTAATTAAAATAACTCCGGGAAATTGAATATCGGTCCGAATAATATTTTACCGAACTGAACGGAATAAAAACCAGACCGAACGAAACGTCGCCAAATATATTAACAGATATATCAATTAATATAGATATTCTCGTCGCAAGAATAATCATCGAACGGTAACTCGAAAATATTAATATAAAATAATATTAATTAAAACCAGGCGTTACACATCTCCAGTTCAATTTTTTTACAATTTCAGGGGTCACACCATAAGTTTATGATTTTGACAAAGGCATTTGTTATACCCCAAAATTTCTCCTCCTATTTTTCAAGTCAATACACATCTCCATACTCAAGAATTTCTCAAGGGTTGACCAGATGAACCCACTCCTGAGCAATCAACCCATAACTAGGGTTTTGGTTCTCTCAAGTCAAAGATGGTTTCTAATGCTTCAAGTGATCATCATGTCTCCTCATATGTTTCAAAGCATCACCATGCCAAGTTTCAAGTCTCACAGCTCAAGTTTGCTCAGTCAATTGCTCAGATGGTTGAAAATCAATTGTATTGGACATAAAGTCAATTATGGTCAATATACAGTCAAACTTCATCATTTTGGTTCAACATCAATATTTTGAAGTCACATTCATCATTTGATCAAGGGTTGATCATGATTCATCAAGAAAACTCAAGATTTGATCAAAAGTCAAAGTTTCTAAATTAGGGTTATGTTAAAAAGTCAACAGAACTTTGACCAGGCATAACTTTCACATACTTTATCAGAAATTTTTCCACCAAAGCCTATTTTAAAGAGAATTCAATTCTCTACAACTTTGTGTCTCACAAGATTTGTCCAAAAATGATTCATTTGAGAGCTATGGATCAAGACATTATAGGTCCTTCTAAAAGTCAACAAAAAGTCATCTTTTTCCAAAGAAGTGTACATGAACATGGAAGCTTCAATAAATATGAAACCAAAAGGAGTGTTTAGAGGACATCTTGATCTTTCTAAAAAGTCCAATAACACTTCAAAATGTTGAAAATTGAGCAAGTTACAACTTGTGCAAGTTTGGCATTTTTGAAGAAATGCATGAAGAAAATACTGACCAAACTTGAAAATCTTGCAAATGGGCCTACGTTTTTATGATCTAAACTTGTTTCTAAGATGTCCCATGACCTATAAGTCCATTTACACGCCCTTTCACCATTATTTAATTTATTTTTTAATTATTCCATTAATATTCAATTTTAAATAAAATAAAATGCAAAACAATAGGCCAAGGCGTGTGAGCTTTGTTCTTTAGACATCTTCAGGTCCAAGAAATATGTTGCAAGCTGGCAAGAAGCATACAAGGAATAATTGAATTGATATTGGCCAATTTTGGAAACATTACATTTGATTTTTCAATCAAATATTTTCCATTGAAAGCATATATTTTCTCTCAAAGTCTTGACCTAATTCTTTTGCCCTATATATACATAACACCTTCAAATATCAAGAGGACGAATTCTTGCAGCCATAAAGCTATGGTTTTTGTTCAAAATTTTTAAGGGAAAGTTGCACAATCGAAACCCTAGTTGCAGTCGTTTTCAATCAATTTCGAGCATCCATTCATTCTCCTGAAGTTACCAGGGGTCGATCCAAGCCCTCATGCAAGCCAAATTGTACCCTGAACGTGCCAACCAAGTCGCACCGGTTTGGTAAAATTCTTGAATCTCAAACCTTCGATTTATGCAATATAAACAATTTCGATTCATATATACATGTTTATGCTAATGTTTGTGATTGTTTAGAACCATCATGCACGAGTTTTAACACAGGAACGATGAAACATCATTGTTAGGGCAAACAGACTGTTGAGCTTTGAAACCCTAGATACAGGTCGATTTAGATCAAACTAACACCACCATTGAATTCCTGAGGTTCGATTTAGGGGGATAGGGCTCCTCTCTTGTTTTTATTCGCTTGATTTTGCAGGTTTGATTTTCCAGGTGGCCGGAGAAGACGATCAAAGCATGGCTCCGGCGTCTCTGACTTTATTTTGATCGGCGAGGCATGAGTGGTTGTGTGCGATTGGATGATTCAAAACCCCTGGGCCCCAGCGCACGTTTGTTTTAATTGTTTTGATTTTCAGAAAATAAATTCCCATATATATATTTATGAATGTGTCAAAATACATGGATGTATCACCACCCCAATGGTTAACCATGCGCGCTAGTCCTCTAACTCTCTCAGAGCGTGGGTTTGATCCCTGTCTTTTGCAATTTTTTCCATTATTTTCTGATTTTCACATGAATCACATATATACAATTGGAAGTGTATTATTTACAACACATGCAGGTGGCGTAGTGGTGAATTTTTGAACCCACAACCCTCAGGTCCTGAGTTCAAGTCTTCCAAGGACCATCCTATTTTTTTAGCACTTGTTTCTTTAACAATTTTCTATTTCTTATTTTTCTTAACTAATTTAATTTCTTTTCAAGCAATTTTTTAAACTATTCTTAATAAACCTAAAAATATTTTAATTTTAGATTTAGGTTAATAAAATATTTAATTAATCTAAGACACAAAAATATTTTATTTTTCCTTTCATTTAAAATTATTTTCTTAATTAATTGTTAATTAACATAGAGTTAGCTTTTTCTAAAAAAAATCAATCCAGAAAATTCACAAAAATATTTTTTATTGCTAGTAATTAGGTTTACTAATCTTAAATATTTTTACTAACCTCAAAATATTTTTTTATTTATTTATCGTTTTCCGCATTTAAATTCTAGAAATCAATGTATAGGTCGCAAGGATATTTTTGTAATAGCGTAGATTTAAATTCTCACATTTTACTTTCCGCGCCTTTATTATGTAACTGCCCCAAAGTCCTGTAATAGCTTAGCACTTTCCTTTTCTGCACTTTTACTTTTCGTACCTTTATTTTCTGTACATATATTAATTGCTTAGATGTATGCTAATAGGATTGTATGGCAAGATCTAAAAACAACATAGATAACCCTAATCTCAAGATAAATATCTGAAAACAACACACTCAATCACACTTGCACCCCCTAGGGTATCCTCTCTTGTTGCCTTTCGAATAAAAATGGTTCATGTCCCTCGAACGTAGGGGTACCATTAGCAAAGTTCCTCGATACAAAATCATCACAAATATCATAGTCCCTCGATGACCCTCAATGTTGCCTACGAATATATGATCTAGTCCCTCAACGTTGCCTACGAATATATGATCTAGCCCCTCAATGTTGCCTACGAATATATGATCTCGTCCCTCAATTGTTGCCTACGAAAAGTGATGGTCGTCCCTTCGAAATGCTAAAGGTATCCTTACATGTTGCTTTCAATGACCATACGATGACCCTACGATTGTCCCTTCACATCCAACGGATAAAGTTACATACCAACTAATGGTATGGATAACCTTATCCTAAAGGAGAAGGAAAATAACAAGAAACGATAATTTTGAGTAGGTAATAAGACTCTAAATTGCTTGCTCAAATCAAAATACTTTTCACACCTCACACTCTTTTTTTCAAAACTATTTTCAAAACAAACACTTTGTATACATTCCAACGAGAATCATTACAAAGCTTGACATTTTTCAAAGAAACATTTTTAAACACTTCGTATACATTTTTGAGGACTAATACAAGAATCATTACGAAGTCAAAGCGAAATACTTTTCAAATACTTTTCAAAATAATTTTCAAACCACACAAACACAGAAAGCAAATTTTCAAAAAAGTGAGCTAAAGCAATTAAGAGCTCGTAGATAACTACGGATGAAAAATGTGCTAATACCTTTCCTTTTCATAATTACCTCTCGTACTCAGAATCTAACAAAAGTCTTTCCTGTTTTTTTTTCACTTTCCTTTATTGGATAAAAGAAAAGACGGTGGCGACTATTGCTATCCGCAACATTTACGATAAAACGCAAAACAAACAAGTCAGTTCTCCCACCGTATTACAACATTTTAAATTTTCCATAAGATGCTCCACCACTATAGGGTGGAATAAAAAATTCACTTAAACAAAATAGAATTTAATCAAAAACTTGAAATATTAATTTGTTTACTCCCAAACAATTAATCGATAATTGGAATTTAAAATTAAAAAATTAAACTCTAACTTTTAAACTAAATAACATTTAATCAAAAAGTTGGAATATGAATTTGTTTACTCCCAAACAATTCATCGATAATTGAAATTTATTACTACTAAAAGTGAGTTCTATGCCACTAGTTATCAGTTAAAGAGATCATAATCCACTTATTTAACAATGATAAAGAATGTATTGGGTTCCTAAATTAATGAGCAAATAATATTAGTACTAAAATGGAACAAAAAGTATATGACCTTCATATGATTCTATATATGTTGGGCTTGGAGCTTTTAAAGTTTTTAAGAGTACATAGATAGCTATATTAATTAGATATATAGACCATTTTTCACTCAAGGTAGATACTAGTAAACCATAACATTAAAATATGTTTTCTCGGGGCAATTATCTGAGAAATAGATATGCTTTTTTTATAGGTTCATTAGTATTACTTTTTACTCCATAATCACTTACCATGTAGTACTGTACTACCAAGAAACTTAACAAGAGAGATCTTTGAAAATTGGAGATGAAGGAAACAAAATTCAAAAGATGATTGATAATATAGCGTGGTCAAAGAAGTGAGTAAGAGTGAAAGAAGGAAGATTCACATTTTAGAAGTCTGAAACTGAACCACCTTTGGCTTCTGTGCTTCTTCTGACACACACTAATTTAACTTCATATTCCCACCCCCACCTCCTATCAAATTAAGCTAATTTTCAAGTTAAAATTATGAGTTTGCATTGGTCGATGTGTTCGCAGAAGTCTTTGACCAAAGAATATTTTCATACATCATATTTCATCTGCTCTAAAATACAATTGTTTAAAGTTTTTTCCTCTTATAATATTTGTTGTTAATAATTGTGATTGATTTGTATTAAAATTCAATTGTTATAAATCTATAGTAAAAGATATTATAAGCAAAAATTAATTTTTAGGTTCATTGAATTCAATATTTAATGTATCTGTTTTATATATACACCAGATATATTAGATATTTAATAAATTTAAAAAATGACTTTTGCTTATAATATGAGACTCAGGGAGTAATAATTTACAAGTGATAAATAAAATATTAATTTTAAAATAAATTGATCAAATTTCGATGGGATTAGGGCGGTCGAAAAAGATGGTGTCATCGTTGTCGTCAAAGAATAAAGGTACACCACGTGAAAATAAGTCGTCATTGATTTAGGAAGAGGATGATAGTATATTGAAATCTCTAATTTCATAATTTAGGGAAGAAATGATCGAAGATGTTGAAGGAAGTACAAACAAAGAGCCTTCAATCTGGAAGGAGAATGTTACCATTGACGAACCTAGAAAGTTGTGGGTGGATGTTCTGAATGAGAATAGGAATCCGACGAAGGGAATGCCCTTCGAATTCATCGCACCACAAATGATCAATGGAGAAATCGAAGTGGAGATCATATATGAAGACGATGAATCAGAGATATAGTTCTGGGATTTAGCGTGAATTATATATGTTATTGGATATGACTTGAATATGTACACGGTTAAGCAATTTATGACGAAGACTTAGAACTTTGTTTCACTACTGGACATGTATTATCACGATGAAGCATATTTCCTTCTTCGGGTTGGATCACATAGAGAAAGAGAAGATGTAATGATGAAATGTCCCTATACAATTAGGAATATGCCTATGTTGCTTCGTGAATAGAGACCTGATTTCAACCTGAAAAAGGATTTGGTCAGGACTCTGCATTTGTGGATCAAATTACCCCAACTACCTCTACATCTATGGGGAGCAAGAAGCTTGAGTAAGATTGAAAGTTCCATTGGAAGTCCCCTGGTTACAGATGAATGTACTACAAGTAAACTGTGGGTGTCTTAAGGAAGGATACTGGTGGAATTTGATATCACAAAGGAGCTACCACTACTACAAATAACGTTTTTTATGACGAAACTTACACCCCAAACAATGAAAAACGAGGGTAGAGGTCATGGGAGCGCCATGTTTTTTTTTTTGTTTTTTTAAATAAAAAAGATAAGACCTCAGATATTTAATAAAATCGAGGGAAAGTAGCAATAAGGGAACTCGCTTTGACACCCAGTTGCTGCATTTTATGTTTTTTTTTTAATTGTTTAATTAGTATTTCTCACTTGGCGCCTTTTCAAATTCCAATTTTATTATTTTTATTTGTTCCATTAGTATTTACCTCGAATACATAGTCCAACTGAGATGTAATATATTTTGCATTAACAATTTCATAATATTAATTTCAAAATATTCTTTTCATACTTTATTTGATATATTTTAACCCCTCGATTTTCTACAAAAACCGACGTGATATATCTTTTAAATGAATTTCCAGAATATGACGCTGTGAAGTTTTTTTTATATTTTATATTTTAATTAATACAATCACGTCGATTTTTTGTGTAAAACCGACATGACACTTATTTTGCATGATACACTTCAGACTACTATATAGTTTCTAATTTTTCATTTACCTACCAACACTTAAACGTCAGTTCGTCACTCTCATTTCGCAAAACATCTAGGCGATTTTCAAGTTGATATTCATCAAAACTCTTCCAACAGATATACCTATCAACAGGTTTGTTATTCCCTGAAGCGTTAGTTTATATAGTCATAAACGTCATATTTTCACTAAAATAGTCTCTTAATCATTTTGATTAGGGTTTCTTCGTTTGTTTGTCAATTGATCATTTTGTTTATATGATTTTCCATTTATTTTGATTGAAATGTTACTGTTTGATTCATCTTGATAATCATGGATGATTCGACAAGCACCTCTCATACAACATCTGCTGCAAATTGTTATAAACCGTAAAAGAAAAACTAGAGGTGCTACGATGTATATAAAGGTGAAAAATATAACAAAATTGGTATTCGCTACCCGGTTAGAGTTGATGTAGAAATCGACACAGCTTCTAGTGAACATGCTGATGATTTTTTGGTTTACATTGCGTTACAAGGTAGAAGTAAAGTGGGTACTTTGATATATATATTTGGCGTTATGTTGATGATGAATTGAAAGAAATTGTTGTATTTATTTTGTATTTTATCATTTGTTTTACAAGTATATTTTTTGTTTAATACTATTAACATCTCTATTGTGTATACATAGGATGTGTTCATTGTTACTCCAAATGATAAGCACGTGAATAAGAAACTGTTGAGCATTGGAACCACTTGATGTCAGAACTGACCCCCAAATCAGACTATACCGATGGTGATAAACCAAAAAAAACTGTTGAGCATTGAAGGGGGTTTAAGACACAACTCACCCATGATTTATATTAAACATGGAAAAGATAAAGAAAAGCCTCCATATGAGGTATATACATTTATTGATCAAGCTACTTGGGAGAAATTTGTAGAGTCTCACACTACTCCCATATTCTTGGCAAATATTCAAAAAGGAAAGGAAAATCGAGCTAGAAATATCTAGCCACATAGGTTGTCTTAGGGAGGATATAAAAGACTTGAAAAAAAATTGATGGATGGAAAAAAAGGATGAAGAGTTGGGATATTCTATAAGTTTTGATCAGAGACCATCCCCATCATCCTCGATAAATAGAAGCGGGAATGCCAAAGAAAAAATGGTGAGTACACATCAGATGCTACACGCGAAGTAGCTCAAAGGATTGTAAGTAGATACTTTTTCAACAATATTTATTTTAGTTAAATCAATTTGGTAAAGATAAAATTTCATGTTTTATAGGAGGATCTTGATGAACAAAACAAGGTCGGTTTATTCACTTCACGAGGTGGTCATGACATCTTGGTAGAAGCAATTGGAATCGAGGAGCATCATGGGCATGTTTGTGGTCTTGGTAGAGGTGTTGAATTCAAGGTATATTTTGGACGCACTACATCATCTAGAGAGAAAATTAGTAAGACAGAGGTTGAAGAGATCGTTGTTTTATGAGTTGGAAAAGGTCATGGACAAGTGGAAGAAGGACCAGGATAGGTTCATGGAGGAGGATAGAGAGATCTGGTTGCAAACATTGCGGTACAAATTCTTGGAGGATGAGAGGGAGAGGAGAGCTGGTTGTAGATGGTGCTGAAATGTTTTTTGGAGGACAAGAGGGAGAGGTTGTTGCATATGGCACATGAGAAGTTCTTAAAGGAGAAGAGGGAGAAGTTGTTGCATATTGTGTGAAAGACTATACCGAATGGGAGAGAGAGAGAGAGAGAGAGAGAGAGATTGAATGAATTAGAAGAAAGAGTCCGAGAAGTGTACCTGCAATGTTCTTGAGGTTTAAGTTGTATCTTATTTTTATTATTGTTTGTGTATGTAACACGGTGGGAGAACTGACTTGTTTGTTTTGCATTTTATCTCAAATGTTGCGGATAGCAAGAGTTGCCACCGACTTTTCTTTTATCCAATAAAGAAAAGGTGAAAAGAACAGGAAAGACCTTTTATCGATTCTGAGTACAGGAGGTAATTATGAAAAGGGAAGGTATTAGCACCCTTTCCATTCGTAGTTATCTACATGCTCTTAATTGCTTATCTCACTTTTTGAAAAATTGTTTTCTGTGTGTGTGTGACATGAAAAGTATTTTGAAAAGTATTTGAAACGTATTTCGCTTTGACTTCGTAATGATTCTTGTATCAGTCCTCAAGAATGTATACGAAGTGCTTGGAAATGTTTCTTGAAGGTTTAAAGCTTTGTAATGATTCTCGTTGGAATGTATACAAAGTGTTTGTTTTGAAAATAGTTTTGAAAAGAGTGTGAGGTGTGAAAAGCATTTTTTGATTGGATTGGAGCAAGCAATTAAAAGTCTTATTACCTACTTAGAAAGGTCGTTCTTGTTATTTTCCTTCTCCTTTAGGATAGCGCTATCCATACCATTTAGTTGGTAGGTAACTCTATCCGTTGGATGTGAAGGGACAAGCGTAGGGTCATCGTATGGTTATTGAAGGCAACATTGTAAAGATACATTAGCAAATTCTTAGGGACAATCATCACTTATTCGTAAGCAACAACTGAGGGACGAGATCATATATTCATAGGCAACATCGAGGGTCATCGAGGGACTATGATCTTTGTGATGATTTTGGAATCAAGGGTCTTTTACTAATGGTATCCCTACGTTCGAGGGACATGACCATTATATTCGTAAGGCAATAAGAGAAATTACCCTAGAGGGTGCAAGTGTGAAAAGTGATTCAGTTCAGAGATGTTATCTTTGAATTTAGAGTTATCTAACGGTTTATTTTAATCTTGTCATACAATCCTATTAGCCATACATCTAAGCAGTGTATATAGACAATTTATAAGAGGTGCCGGAAGTAAAAGTGCGGAAAAGTAAAATCCTACGCTATTACAGGGCTTTGGGGTAGTTACATTATTGGAGGTGCGGAAAGTAAAGTGCGAGAAATAAAATCTACGTTATTACAAAAATAACCTTGCGACCTATACATTGATTTCTAGAATTTAAATGCGAATAAAGCATGAATACATAAGATAAAAATATTTGAATGGAGACATGAGCGTTGTAAGCCCTAATTAAAAGGAAAAATATTTTTTGGTATTTTTTTGGAATCGGTTTTAATTAAGAAAACCTAATTCTAAGTTTAATTGGTATTTAATTAAGAAAAATAATTTAAATGTGAAGAAAAATCAAATATTTTTGTGTCAAAAATTAAATAAAGGTTTTTAAAACCTAAATCTAAAATTAAAATATTTTTTAGAGTTTTTATTGTATTTAAAAATAATAATTTTGGAAAGAATTGAAAAAAAAAGTAAAAGGAAATAGAAAATATGAAGGAAATAGGTAGTAAAAATTAGTTTTAGCCCCCCAGGGTGTTGAACTCGTGACCCTGGGGTTATAGGCACAAAACTTTTCCATTCAACCACACGCCATTGGTGTTAGGAACCTGCTTCCAAAAGTATATGTACATGAACCTGTAAAAATCAGAAAAAATGAAAAAAAGTTGCAAAAGGCAGGGATCGAACCCACGCCTTGAGGGGCAAGGGGACTAAGTGCACATGTTCTACCGTTGGGGCGGCCATACATCCATTAATTTATATACAATGATAATATATATATATATATATATATATATATATATATATATATATATATATATATATATATATATATATATATATGAAATCTAGTTCCAAAAATCAACTAAAACCAAACGTGCGCCAGGTGGGCCCCCTGATTTAAATGAACCAATCACAAACCACCACGCATGGTAGGAAGGTTGAGGACGAGCCCTAGCTCCGCCGTTTCTCCGAAATCAAAAGATTCAAACCTTCAAAAAAGATAAATAAATTATTAAGAGGGACCCTACCCCCCCCCCTAAATTGAGGGCTGCGAATTCAATGGTGGTGTCCTTTTAGCCTGAAAGTTCTTGTATCTAGGGTTTCAAAGCTTTTGAATCGAACTTCCCTAACAATGGCACGCTACGATTTAAGCCCTAAAGCTTACATATAACACGTTATACCTATTCTAAATGACATCCTGAACATGAACAAACAGATCAAATACGTTAAATATGCATGAAAATTGAAATCAATCCAAGCATTTTTACCAAAACTGGTGAAACTTCGTGGAGGTGATTTCTGGATGCTTTGAACTCGTGTGAATGATGGGATTGGTTCCTGGAAACCTCAAGAGTACGTTTCGATCCTTGGAATTGAGTAGAAAAGGCTGGAAATTGTGATACGAACTTGCCCTAGGTTTGCAATTTTTTGGAATTTTCGTGTAGGGTTTTGAGTGCATCCAAACCTTGTTCTTTGCTCTTGGTTTTGTTATGTATATATAGAGGAACAAAATTAGGTCAAGACTTGCGAGAAAATATTTTGCACTGATGGAGAAAATATTAGATTTCCAATCTTTTAATTTTTCATGAAAATCTTCCTATTTTGCTTCAATCACATGCCATGCGTTTTTGCCCGCTTGTTTGGACTATCTTGGACCTCAAGAAACTTGGACATCAAGCTCGCACGCCTTGTACCTTGTCTTAGCATTATATTTTAATTAAAATTGAATTTTAATGATTTAATTCAAAACTAAATAAAATAAATATAAGTAAGGCGTGTGATTGAGCTTATAGGTTATGGGCCACATTAAAAACAAGTTGAGATCATAAAAACCAGGGCCCATTTGGAAAATTTTCAAGTTTGATCAATATTTTCTTCATGCATTTCTTCAAAATTTCCATTTTTGCCCAAGCCACAACTTGCTCAATTTTTATCATTTGAGAGTGTTCTTGTACTTTTTATAAAGCTTAAGATGTCCTCTAAATTATCCTTTTGATTTCATCTTCATTGAAGTTTACATGCTCATGTACACTTCTTTGGAAAAAATGATGTTTTGTTGATTTTTAGAAGGACCTATAATGTCTTGACCCATAACTCTCAAATGAAGCATTTTTGGGCAAAGCTTGTGAGGTACAAAGTTGTAGAGAATTTAATTCCCTTTAAAATGAGTTTTGGTGGAAAATTTTCTGATGAAGTATGTGAAAATTATGTCTGGTCAAAGTTATGTTGACTTTTCCTTAAGAAACTCTAATTTAGAAACTTTTGACTTTTGATCATTCTTTGAATTTTCTTGATGAATCATGATGAACCCTTGATTAAATGATGAATGTGACTTCAAAATCTTGATGTTGACCAAAAATGATGAAGTTTGACTGTATGTTGACCACTGTTGACTTTTTGTCCAATACAACTGATTTTCAACCATCTGAGCAACTGACTGAGCAAACTTGAGCTGTGAGGCTTGAAACTTGACATGGTGACACCTTGAGACATATTAGGAGGCATGATGCTCTCTTGAGGCAATAGAAACCATCTTTAACTTGAAACAATCAAAGCCCAAGTTGTGGGTTGATCGCTTAGGAGTGGGTTCATCTGGTCAACCCTTGAGGAACTCTTGAGTATAGAGATGTGTATTGACTTAAAAAATAGGAGGAAAATTTTGGGGTATAACAGTTTCCCCTGTTCAATCTTCTTGTACCTAATGGGTTAGATTGGGATGCTTTCCTTTCGTGACCTGAAGGTAGAAGATGATTGAACACTCGAACACCCTTGAAATTTGCACTCACTGGTGTATGGAGTGAGACTGTCGGCTGATGATGTACTGGAATGGTCTTATAGATGCCATTTAGATAAGATGATGTTGGGGAGTGAATCATACTTTAGACTCCATGGCAGTATTTGAATGAAATTATTAGTATACATTGGTTTTTTAACCAGATATACAGCAATCTACAGATGGAGAGATAACAACGTGTAGTCGGAGATGAGCTTAAAGATGTCATCCGGAGAGATGATGACATGTAGTCGGAGATGGGCTTAAAGATGCCATCCGAAGAGATGAGGATGTGTAGTCAGAGATGGGCTTAAATATGCCATTCGTGGTAGTTGATGATAAGAGAGAGTAAGAATAAACCTTTGTCTTAGTTTTATCTAAGATAAGCATTCGTCAGGATGTAGATAGTTTTCTCGTCTTGTTTCGGGGTGTTAATTCGTTGTCTGCTGGTAAACCCGTTTGGTTTCGGAACTTCATACCGTTTGATTGTGTAGATTAGTCGCCCCGTCTTGTTTCGGGAATTGATCTACAAGTTTCTTTGTTTGGCATACCCGTCTGGTCTCGGGCCTTCATACCGTTATGGTCGTACAGATAGTTTTCCCATCTTGTTTTGGGCATTAATCTTTGACCGTTTGTCTGGAAATTTGTGAATAATTTTCGCCTGTTTGAGAATTTAA
The DNA here is from genome assembly GCA_021764765.1 of Vicia sativa. Lineage (NCBI taxonomy): Eukaryota > Viridiplantae > Streptophyta > Magnoliopsida > Fabales > Fabaceae > Vicia > Vicia sativa. Next base: position 74,610,713 of record CM038795.1, read on the forward strand.
CCTGAAAGAATGAGTTTAATTTTATGCACATTATGATGCACGTGAGTATGTAATGATGCTCTTGAATTATGTATGCACATGTTATGATTGTTATGAATGATGTATGAATGTAGATGTTATGGTATTTCAAAACATATCCATCTTGAGGAAGACAGGAATGTTCTGCTGGGGATCTTTGACTTCTTCTTGGGGATATAGTTGTTGGAGACCTTGACTGGGGGATAAGAGAGATGTGGATTCCTCTGATGCACTATCTGACCAACTTTCGGGTCTGAATATTGATGTCGTTGGAGAATGATAATCCTTGAGTGATACTAAACTGGGGATGAATATCTTGTGTATAGTCTTTGTTGGGGAATGATGCGACTTATTACTGCTTGGAGACTGAGATAATAGTTTGTTACTACTTGGGGACCAACGTAACAAAGTTGACGTTCACTGCGCGGGGACTGACGTGACAATGTAGGTGATCACTGCTCAAGGACTAACGTGACAATGTTGAGACGATCACTGCTCGGGGACTAACATGATGATGTTGAGACGATCGCTGCTCGGGGACTAACGTGATGAGTTGATAGGAACACTGCTCGGGGACTAACGTGAAGAGTTGATAGGATCACTGCTCGAGGACTAATGTGATGAGTTGATAGGATCACTACTCGGGGACTAACGTGATGTGTTGTAAATGATCACTGCTCGGGGACTAATGTGATGAGTTTGAAAATTGTCTTGTTATTGCTCAGGGACTAGTGTAACAAGTTGAAATGTAAATATTGTAAGCGAACAATCATGTTGTGGATAAGATGATGTAGTAATATTGTTGGAGAGATCCGTCTCTATCGAGGGAGTGATGGCTCTGTGGGGATTATAGAAATTATTCTGTGGGAATATTTCTATGAAACTGACTCTGCGAGGATGTGTTGGTGACTTAGGTTGTCAACTCAATTCCTAGAGCCTGTAGTAACTGTTGTTTTTGTTTGCTTTTCGTGTATTTGTGAACAGATATTTATTGTCAGATGGATATAATCATTCAAAGCAATCATTGGACTTTATGCAAAAAAAACATATAAAAGTAAAAAGTTTGAAACTGGAAAAGAGGAATTATATTAATTTTGAAAAGTCGGCCTATAGACAGGCAGTTCGTGTACAAAGAGCCAAATATCCTAGTAAGAGGAAATTGTCTGAAACATTTGGAAAATAGCAAAGTCTATGTGGAAATAATCTCATTGAGTTTCAACTCTGCTATCGCTCATTTGTTTTCGACTATATCGTCTCCTTGCTGCCAGAAGAAGGTGATTGAACGAATATGCGCCATTTCAAGCTGATAGTAGTGTAGTCTGTAAGTAGATGATCTTGAAGAGTCATAGTCATACACTTTAATCCTTAACTTTTTCCTAGACCTCCCTTTTAGGTTTTCAATCTACCGGGATACCCTTTTTTGCCCAAGCCGCCTTTGCAGGTTTTCGACTTGTCGGATGTACATTTTTTATATATGTCCCTAATTTTTGCCCGAACCCTTTTGGTTCGTCGGGACGCCCTTATTTTTGCCTAGGCTAGTAGACCTAGCGGGTATCGTTTATGCGTAGAATTTTTTGACTATGTATGCATTCACAGGGTGCGGGAGGTCTCCTTCATCCATAGTGCTCAGTATCATGGCTCCGCCAGAAAATATTGTCTTGACTACAAATGGTCCCTCATATGTGGGAGTCCATTTCCCCCTGGGATCACCTTGTGGTAGAATGATGCGTTTGACAACTAGATCACCCACTTGGTATACTTGGTGCTTGACTTTCTTATTGAAGGCTCTAATCATGTGTTTCTGATATATCTGTCCATGGTAGATGGCTGCGAGTTGTTTCTCATCGGTCAAGTTTATCTGGTCAAGTCGAGTCTGGACCCATTCGTCTTTTTCTAACTCTGCGTCCTTCAATACTCTGAGTGAGGTTATCTAGACCTCAATAGGTAAAACTACTTCCATACCATATACAAGAGAGAATGGGTTATTCCTATATATGTTCGTACTGAAGTGCGATAACCGTGGAGAGCAAATGGCAAAATCTCATGCCAATCCTTATACGTCATTGTCATCTTTTATATGATCTTCTTGAGATTTTTGTTGGCGGTTTCCATTGCGCCATTCATCTTCGGCCGATATGGAGAAGAGTTGTGATGCTTTATCTTGAACTGCATGCAGAGTTAGGTGGTCATCTTGTTGTTAATATTAGTACCATTGTCTGTGATAATCCTTTTGGGGACGTCGTATCGGCAGATGAGATTATGTTTGATGAATCGAGCCACAACATTCTTGGTAACAGATGCAAACGAGGCTGCTTCTACCCACTTGGTAAAGTAATCAATAACAACAAGGATGAAACGATGTCCATTAGAAGCGGTAGGTTTGATTTCTCCAATCATATCAATGCCCCACATCATGAAGAGCCACAGAGCGATCAAAATATTCAACGACATCGGAGGCAAGTGCACTTTATTTGTGTATATCTGGCATTTGTGACAAGATCGGGAATATCGATAACAATCAGCTTCTATGGTGGACCAATAGTAACCTGCTTTCAAAATCTTCTTAGCCATTGTATGTCTACTAGAGTGAGTATCAAAGGCGCCTTCATGCAACTCTTCCATAATTCGTTCAGCCGTCTTCTGATCTACACACCGGATTAAGGCAAAGTTATGGTTGCGTTTGTATAAGATGGCGTTACTTAAGAAGAACTTGGCGGCAAATCTTCTTAGAAATTTCTTATCTGACAGATTGCCCCTTCAGGGTATTCTTGAGCCTCGAGATACCTCTTCACTTCGTAGAACCAAGGTTTCTCTCTACCCTTCAAGATCAAGTCTGGATGGCTGGTCTGCCTAGTCTTTCAATAGTAATCTGAGGAGCCTCGTTGTCCCATCTGAATTTGAACATGGATGACATGGTAGCTAACACGTCTACCAACTGATTATTTTCTCATGGAATATGCTCGAAAGTGATTTCTTTGAAATAGGGGATCCGATTCAACACATGTTCTCAATACATAATGAGATTCAGATGCTTCGTGTCCCATTCTCCCTTGATCTGACTAATCACCAAAGTTGAGTCCCCATACACTAGCAAGAATTTGATCCTTAAGTCAATAGCAACTTTGATGCCCATGATGCACGCCTCATATTTAGCCATATTATTGGTGCAGTCGAAACATAATATGGCGATGAAAGGTGTATGGTCGCCCTTCGGAGATATGATCACAACACCAATACCATTGCCAAGTGCATTAGAAGCTTCATCAAAGACCATGGTCCATCGGGATCCTAGTTCGGGTCCTTCATCCGGTTAAGGCTCTTCGTATCAATGACTAACATAATATCCTCGTCTGGGAACTTGAAATGCATTGATTGGTAGTCATCTA